>CANXYI010571104.1:0-23310 GCA_948208565.1 Hura crepitans
GAGGGGATGAATAAATTGAAAATGGTGGTTCATTCTCCATGGCTGATGACTTTAACATAAGGAAGAAGGCAAATTATTATTCTTTCTTGGACAAAAATATTAACTTATAATCCCCCCTCTCTAATTAAATGTCCAAGATCAACTCCTAGCTTGATCCAAAGGCCCATAAAAAAAACACCCTAAAATCCTTTTAAATCCCTTTTTATGCCATATTTTTAATTCCTCATAATTCTTCCATCAAATTATGAATCCAATTATTGCAAATAATCATATGTAATATTACCCAATGGTCTCATACGAATCGTACACAAAAACCTTAAAATTCTAATATGAAATTAACTCTTTTTCCTTATTTGTTTTTCATAAAATTTTCTTAATCTTTAAAAATTTCAATTCCTATCCCATTGAACTCTTTAAAATATTTGAGTATCAAGTTGGGAAACTCCTAGGTTAATTCAAGAAAAAATGCTAAATTTATTGGTGCTATAACATCTAAAAATTTCCTAGGATTTTAGAACAATATTTTTTTAGAATATGTATAGTGATCCTAAGATTTGAGTTATAAAATTTGGAAAGTAAGAGAAGATTAATTATGTCACAAGTGAAATTTTATCGAAAATAAGTCACTAAGTGAATTAAGGATAAGAAATGAATTTTTTTCGACGGGTTATATATTTTTGAAGCTAAACTAATAATTTAGAGTTTTACTCGAATTTATTTAGGGATTTTATGAACCAATGTTTTAGTGATTTAAGAAGAATTATAAAATCAAAATAGAGAATTTTAGTGGATCAAAACAAGTTATGAATTCAATAGATAGATATAATAATATGAAGGCAGGGGTATAATTATTAATGAATAAAAAGAACAAGGACTAATAAAGCTTTTGTTCAAAGATATTTTGGAATGAAACCATGGCAGCCATAATTTATTTTTTTAAAAAAGTCAAAAATGAAGAATAAAAGAAAAAAGAGAGAAAGGAAGGCTGAAAGAGAGGAATGGCACCACAAAGGAGAATGCAATCATGAAGGCCAGTGTCGATAGTAGAGCTCTGATGGTGTGAAGCTAAATGATGATGGAGTTATTATCACCAGTAGACAAAAAAAGACAAAAGAGGTCGGGGAAAAGAGGAGGAAATCGAAAGAAAGGAGAGGAGTAATAAGGATTTGGTGGAGAACTAAAACAAAAGTAATGATTGCTCTATAGAAGTGCAAAATTGAGGAAGACAACATAGGGATAGCATCAATCAGTGTATAATTAGGTATAACTTTAATTAAGTTTCAAATTTTTATTTTTGGAATTTGGGTAGGATTATAAATGATTCTAGATCAATTTTTTGTTGTTGTTGAGTCAATCTAAGTATGTCTATTATGTTTTTATGTTTGGATAAATTACAACTCTAAGTTAGATGATATTAAACATAATTCTCAATATACATTGAATGGTGTTATAAGGAGTTTTGAGTGGATCCTTAAGTTATATGTTAGATGATGTTAGTATGTTTCTTTGGTTGTAATTGAAAAAAATTAAATAGTTAAAAAGCTTAATATTGGGTTTTTAATGGATTGTAATTATTTTTATGTATGCTGGGGTTTTTGTCTATTAAAAGATGGATAAAAAGGAAAAAAAGGACTTTTTAAAGATTTTAAAGGTAGAGGCTATTATAATTAGTTCAGACGGAGGAAAACTTCAAGTTAAATAGGTCAGTGTACCCAAGCTCAACATGCTATGCTAAAATTAAATTGTGTACGTTACAGTTGCAAAATTCAAGTTATAATTATTAATAATGTATAGTGCATTAGAAATGTGTTATGATGTGTATGTTTGTGAAGTTGAATTAATATGCATAAATATGTGAAATGATTTAAATGTATAATGTTTGAATTACATGAACTAAAATGTATATGTGTGCTTTTAACATGTGAAATAAAGGTGTATTAATGAGTAGTGATTTTGGGTAATTATATGTGAGTAATGTATGAGTGAATGTAGCTAACTTGAAGCATTGTGAAGTTAGTATACTTAAGATATTGTGCTATATCTAGAATAGAAAGAGTAGGTTGTTATTCCATATGCTAATAGTTATATGTTTAGGAAAATGTGTACTATCATATATGGGCATTCTAAAGGTTGACAAAAGGATTCCCAATCATGCTGCAGATGTAATTTGTTTTATAATGTTATATATATACATATTTATATATACATTATTTGTTAGAAAATGAAGTAGTATTAAATGATGATGTTTTGAAGAAGTCTATTTTCTATGATAGGAATGGAAATATCCTCAAGTTATGTAAGTATTATGTGTGGCCGTATGAGTCTTTGACCATGTTTCAATGATATAACATGTATATATGAGAATTAGTTGTATAGTTAAATTGAGTGATAAAATAAGTATAATGTTAAGCCTTAAATAAATTGTATTAGAGATGTATAGGAAATAATGAGCTTAGACATGCATTTTGTTTTGTCAAATGGAAGTAGTGTGCTTTAATGTATGATACGAAACTAATAGAATAATCTATTCATATACTTAATTGAATTATGATGCATGATGAGATAATAAATGGAATGTTTTTTGTAAGCATGAGATTTCTCGATATGGTCGCATGGTATATGGTGTCATTAGTAAGTGTCTCTTTTTAAAATGCATGAAAAACATATAGTATGATAATGTATGAGTAAAGGATTTTTATATTGTAATGCATGGTGGTACAGGAAGGCCTATAAGATACCTACTAAGAATAAAATACGAACATATGCACTCTTTAAATGATATGACTAAAATGTTATGATGATTTAAAGTGTAGTTTATAAAACTTATGAATTACTTGTGTTATGTATAAACATTATATCGAACATAAGTTATGTGAGCATTGTGTGATACTTATGGAATAATAATAGTGTATTCATAATAAGTGATGGATATTCATGAGGTATGCTCATGAAAAATATATAAGACTAAAATGATTAAAGTATGTATGTGAAACATAGTGTTGTAGTTATGTGACCTTAAGTTATGTGTACATTTGCTTAATATGAAGCTTATGTTTATGCCAAGACAAGTTATTAAGCCATATGAGCATGTGAATTACACATGAAAGGTATGTGAACAAACTTTCCTTATGTTGATCATCAAACATATAGTTATGATTGTGTATGTGATAGATTCAAAGTATGGTATTAAAGAATATAAAATCATGTTTCATCGTGATAATGGCTTCTTATGAATTAAATCAGTCTAATTGCTCAAGTAGCATAATGATACAAAAAAAGGACAATTCTCCTTCATGTATGGCCAAATGGCCTATATTGTTTATAATGATGCTTCGAGTAACTATCCAGTGTCTACTAAATGATACTATACATGCATGAGGAGTGTTATATATGCATAGATTGTGGTTTAACTATAAGGATATGTGGTTGTGTCTACTCTTATGAGGGGCCTAAAAAGAGATATACAAGTTACATATTTATTTAATATGGTCATCACTGAATGGCCCATCGATATGTATATTGGTGCTATAAACACATATCAAGAATATATATTATCATAATGCTTAAGCATGATGCTTTGATATTAAATTATAAGCTTGTGTGGATATGTAATATAGTTAACCTTAACTATAATCTTTAATTATTTATAAAGTCTCTTTAAATCGCATACAAAGAGATAAAACACAATAAGTATGATAATGCCCCATACAATTAGACAACCTAGATTGGATAGGTTGATCGGTCAACTAAGGAATTTTAGCAGCTGCTAGCATACCCACAGGAGCATTTATAACCTTTGGGTCCTGTTGTGACCTTCGGGTCTAGTTTATGACCTTCGAGTCTAGTTTATGACCTATGGGTCCAATTTATGACCTTTGAGTCTAGTTTTGACCTTCGGGTGAAGTTTATGACCTATGAGTCCAGTTATGATCTATGGATCGATATTACCTTTAGGCTTAGTTAGTCTCGTTATCCAATTTTGAATAGTTGTCTTCTAGGTATGGGCATAAACTAAAATAAATTAGACATAATGGTAATTAGTTTAGGCATAACTTAAGCATTTTAATACATATATAATTATTGAAGTTAGCCAAAGACTAAGGTATATTATGAATAAGTTAAACATGATGATCATTAGGTGACATGTATTATTATGTTTTCAATATGCTTTAAGAGTTAGTGCTTATGTCATGATTGTTCTTATGTATCAAAATATGATATATAGATATAAGACATTTAAGGTCAATAATGTTAATGAAATTACCCTATTAACTTGTATGTATTTCAGTGAACTCCATACATATGGCATGTCTTCTATTATGTTGTAACCTTTATAAGAGTTAAATGCACTATTAGGTGTATAATTAATCTTTATAATCATAAATATATTTATTCCATACTCTAATAAAGGAATTACCAATGCATATTGCTAGATACTTATTAACATGTTTATAATCATTCATTTTTGAGGTTCAGTATGTAAAATAAATTACCATATATTAGTTAAAGCTGGAGTTGTGCATGAATGTTACATGTTGTGGCATATTAAACCTGGGCATAAAACTAAGCAATTTTGCTTAGCACATCAGTAATTTTTGAGATGTGCAGGTACTTTTGAAATGAAATTGAGTGGCTAATCTTAATAAACATAGGGTTTTAATGAAGATTGAGGTAAGAAGTATGATCATACCAGAGATCTTCTATATGTAACAAGTTATTGATGTACTTAAGTAGTTTTGACCCTCTATATTATTTTATTAAACAAATATTATGTTAATTTGGAAGTAACTATTGGGTTATGGATTTGTGTATGATTTATAGTGTAAATGTGTTTGATTATGTGTGTAAAGAATTATCAAGATGTTTAGTGTGGACTCAATATGTATGTTTTGATAAGATTATGAGTTGTATGTGATTTCTTGTACATGTATATAGTGGAGATGTTAATGTAGATTTTAAAGTGATCAAGTGGATCAGAAATGGTTGTTGATGAGTTGTATGAATTATAGAAGTGTTTTTCCACAGGTTAAAAATTTTGGGAATGTGTCTCGAGTAGATGTTATTCTGTCGAAATTTTGACAAAAGTACCTCTACTAGTATCTTTTATATAAGGCTTTTGTTAAGGCCGGTTTATATGCATTACAATATTAAAGACAATAAGATTTTAGTTTGCTTGTATATAGATTAAAGGATACTAAGCAATTAGTTGAGATAGAGTTAGTTGTGTGACGCTTTTTATTCGAGTTCAGCGATTGGATCGGGTAAAGGGTGTCATAGGTTCAACCTTGACTAGGTTACTATTCACTTTAAACTACTGTAGAAACTTCATTACTCATTTTAGCCTGTTTAATGACCTTATTTTTATTTCAAAATTTACCTAAAATTATATTATAAATAATACTTCCATTCAATTACATTAGTATAGCCCAGGTCTCAGGAAATATTATTCATATCCCGAAAGTACTATTCATAACCCTAGAATTCTTAGGTGTTGCAAAAAGATCTAGTCCTAAAATAGATAAGGCCAAATTTACGAGATCTAAGGGGTAAGTTTAAGCCTAATTAAGAAGTCTCTTTTATGGTTAAAAATCTCTTGAAGAATGGAGCAATAAAATTATTAGACATAGAAGGAAACAAATTTCAAAAACTAGTCAACATGGATTATTTAAAGAAATACTTCATTTAAAGCATGTGCTAATAACAACCCTTTTTAGATTTGTAGTACATGATTGAAAGTTACTATTTTAAATAATTGTTTTTATGATTATTGTAATACCTTAGTATTACTTAGGATAAGGTGATTAAATGAGTAGGTAAAAGTTAGAATTTGTTTCCTCTTCTTTATTTTAGATGATTGGTGAATAATTATATGATGGCGAATTATGCAAAATTTTGTTAGAATAAAAGTCATTAATTATTCTATAAAACAAAAAATTGCAATAAAGAAAGAAATCCTACTCGCTATCAAAATTGAGAACTAAACTATCCACTACATTATTCTAAATCTAAGAAAAGAAAAGAAGAAAATATAGCGAGTCTAGTAATGGTGCATCAAGCTTTAGCAACTTTCAATGGAGAAATCACCGAAGCCCAACCTTTTAAGTTATGATCTACCCATGACTTGTAAGCATTAGAGGAAGTCAAAATAAGGGCAACATCAACATTATCTTACATAGGCTGTGTGGGCCACTTGATCACATTTCATCTAAATTCGACCATCCAGTAGCCACTCCTTATGGTCGATAACTCACTAGAATAGGGATATGTTTGTGACACCCCCTACTAGATTCCCTAAGCAATTCAAAAGACGATGCACTTCCTACCAGGTTACCTATCCTTAAATTGCTCTAGGTTCGAACTACTTAACACTTATAGACTATTTTAAAACTTTATCAAATATTGCTTAACTCTTCAATCTATCACTTAAACATTCTTATATGAGGTATAACATGCCTAAAAAAATCCTTTAACAAACACTCTTTATGTTATAGAAAATTGGGTAGCACAACGGCTACTTGAATGACATTCCAAAATTTTTTTCACTTATAAAAGCATTTATATAACATATTCATCAACCTAACACTTTCTCCTAGACCCTTCTAGTCCCCTCAATAATCTCATCACACGTTAATAACACATTATGATCATACAGGGCCTTAGGCCTATAATTATAAGAAACTTATAAAGACAAACCATGCAGATAAACCACATGTTTATATGCATCACACCTATATTTTCTATATATACAGACATAAGTAGACTTTAAGCATGCTAAACCCATGACCTACAGTGTTTACATGAGTGCTAACTTAACAAAACAAAGGAAAAAAAACTCTATGTACCCTTCACAGTTTGTGCTGCTACACTACATGATCTCTAAGGCTAGATTGCTTACTTTTGCAACTTGTGCACTAAAACACTAGTATGCTGAGTATAAAACTCAATGGTGAATCTAATACATTAAAACATGTCATATGCAAGCACTCAAATGCAATAATAGGCTATAAATGCAATGTAGAGATTAACTTCATGCAAGGCACTAATCCCAATTAAACAGTCTCCTAGTTCATTTAATTACAATAATGCCATTGTGATAATTTCAATTAAATTAATTATTTAGTAAATTGCCATGAATTAGGTCTATATATTAATTCAATTTAAATTTAATAGGCCTAACTAGATAGACTACACCTAAGTCATTAGACCAAGAGGGAACTGAAAAAGTTATGCAGTGGCCCATATTCTGGACCCCAATCACTGCATCGGCCTTATTTGATAGTAGGGATTAGTTCACTTGAACCTCCCAATACTAGACAAGAGATAGCAAGGATCAATTTTTAGATCTCCCAATTTCTCAAACAAATCAACCACCAATCACATTGTGGATAGTAGGGATCAGTCTGTAGACCTCCCAATATCCAAAAATCACAACAAGAAACTTTAATGGATAGCAGGGATCATTCTATAGACCTCTCAATATCCAAATAATCATCAATATCAAATACTTCCAAAAGATAGCAGGGATCAATCTGTAAACCTCCTAATATCTAAAAAATCATTAGTAATTATCTAGCAATTGCTAATCTTGACCAGTCAACCCATCTAGTGGGTGTCTAACTAATGGGCCATCTTACCTTATTTTATGTCTATTTATTTACTAGTCATCATATTATAATATTTAAAAGTGAAAAATAGATAGTTATAAATTTATTTTGACAGTCAAAATTTGACCGGACAATTATAGGTCATTTTTGGCCCTACAGGATAGTTACGGGTCAATTTTTCTAAGGCATTTTAGGTCACTTTCTTAGGCACAATTAAGTCCATTTTAAGTCTAATCTAAGCCATTATTTTAATTCCATTTATGTCCTTGTTTAAAGTTATTTACTATGCATAAGTTTTTAGGTCATTTTCATAAACAGTTATATGTCATTTTTATGCTTTGCGTACACAATTATAGGTCCAAAATATGTCCATTTCTTATCATTTTCATGTGCCAATTACACCCATTTTTATCCATTGTCATAAGCCTAAAGCCATATTCAATCACACATTACAAATGGCCCTAAAAGTGCCCTCATATCCATTTCACATTCATCTTACAAAATGTTCAAAATTTAGGCTAAGTTATATGCCATTTAAGGTCTGATTTTAGTTTTATTTTACTATTTCCTTTTAAGCCATTTTTAAGCCCTTTTCTAACTTTATTCTAACCTTTTGTTAACACTAAAACTTTATACATTTTCATGCCTCATTACTCACATATATTTCCAAATTTCATGCCAAGTTCACATTACACATCCCATGCCTAAAATGTCATGCCATTTTCACACACATATGTCATGCCATAACATGCACATCATGCCAAATTCACATTATATACCTCTCAGCCAAAGCTTGCTAAAGGCCATTTTCATACTTTTCTTTACATTCATCCATGCATACACATACATTAACATCATGTAAGCATATATACACACACACACACATCGCATAACATACTAACCAAGCCTTGACATGCCATGCACATGCCTTAACCACACCATGAAACTATGCTTACATGCCTTTTTTATCAAATTCAACATATTCACATATCATACTACCCTTAAAATGACTTTTCCCATTTAATACCCTATACTACCATGGCATACACATGCCTTATAACTCAAGGCACCCTAAGGAACCTATCAACCACTCACTTCAACACCACTAAAGTTTCCCTTTTCTACCATACACACACAAATCATACCTTTCCATATCAAACATACTAAAAGCTAACACATTTCAATCTAATTCAAGCTATACACACCCACACCTCTCAACCAAGATGAGGTTGTGATCTTTCCCATATTTCTTCTACCAAAATATCACACAATTCACTTATATAGCATGGAATTAACCTCAATATAAGCATAACACACCATTACACATACATTAGCCATCCTAACTATAAGTTACATACAATTTTGCATTCTAAAACACACATAAAGCATGCCTCAAATGCATTAAACTCACTTGCCTTTCTAACAAGCAAGGATTTTTCTACACTTCAAGCTTGTGAATTGCCTTGTTGCACTCCTTCTCCCCTTTGGCACACACAAAGTTGGTTTCCAAGCTTCCTTTATGTACACTTGAGGACTCCTTGAATTTTATTGGATTTTATGGATATCTATGGCCTTTAAACCCTTTAAAAATTAATTTACAACTTATCAATGGAATTTTTGGTGGCAATTGAGAGCTAATTTAGGCTTAGGAAGCCATGGAAATGGAGAAAGAAGAGAAGAGATGGCATTAGGTGAAAGAAGAAGAAGAAAGGAGAAAATAGAGGTTGGTAATTGGTGGGTGCTAAGTGGAGGCTTAGGTGGCATAAGGAGGGTATATATAGTGGCTGAGATGGCTCGAGTGGGGACACATGTCACCCAAATACCCTGAAAATGCTCAATTTTAATAGAAACTTTAGGGAATTTTAGAAAGTCACTCGAACCTCTAAAATTGTCATTGTTGTTTTAAAAAACCTTAATTAGGCCTATTTAGAGGCTCATAAAATTTCATGACCAAATTCCCTTGGTAGGACAGTTAACTAACTACATTAGTTTACGTGCAAACCCAAAATTAAGAAAAAGTAACAAACGACCTCAGAATTTAAAAATTCCTTCACCAATGGACTCAGAGGAATTTTTTACCTTTAGGGTATGGTATTTTTAGGTCTGTTCAGGAACATCCCGAGTCATTCCCAGCCTAAGTCCAATTGAGCCTATAGCCTACTAGATTTTGGCTTAAAATAATTTATTGGTTCTGCTAAATCTTTAAATTAAGTTATTTTCATCATTTTCAAGCCCCTCAAAGTTTCATGACCAGTACGCCTTGCCTCGAGCCTCGTAAAGGTGACCAGACACTTCAGGCACACTTTTTGAGCCTCGAAGGTACTATTGACGGAGCCTTGACTTATAGGCATTACAATTCTTCCCTTTTTAAGAAATTTCATCCTTGAAATTACCTGAAGTAAACAGATGTGGATATTGACTTTTCATCTGCTCCTCAGGTTCTCATATGGCTTCTTCTATGTTTTGATGCTTTCAGAGTACCTTAACTAAGGGATTGGTTTTATTTATTAACTACTTCACCTCTCGAGCCAAAATCAGTATTGGTTCTTCATTATAGCTTAGGTCTTATTATACCTCAATATTTGTCATTATAACTACATGAAAAGGATCTGAGTTGTACCTTCTGAGCATTGAAACATGAAACACATCATGTATCTATTGTAACTTAAGGGGTAAGGCTAGCCTATATTATAGTGGTCCCACTCTTTCCATAATCTCATATGGCTTGATAAATTTGGGACTAGGCTTCCCCTTTTTACCCAAATCTGAGCACTTTCGTCCATGGAGACACTTTCAAAAACACTATGTCACCCATTATATATTCAATATCCCTCCAGCTCAAGTTAGAATAGGACTTCTGTCTATTAGTTATAGCTTTCAATCTTTCCCTAATAACCTTAACTTTTTCTTCTGCATATCTAATTAGATCAACTCTTGAGATCTTATTTTCCCTAACTTCACTCTAGCACAAAAGAGTTCTACATCTTTAACCATATAATGCCTCATAAGGTGCCATGCCTAAACTAGATAGATAACTATTATTATATGTAAATTTAGCTAAGGATAGGTACTAGTCCTAACTACTTTTAAATTCAATGGCACAACTATGCAACATATCTTCTAACACTTGTATCACTCTTTTCGATTGTCCATCTATCTAAAGGTGAAAGGCTATATTGTAAGTCAGCCTAATGCCTAATGTCTGATGTAGTTTCTTTCAGAACCTAAAAGTGAAGCAAGTATCCCTATTTAAAATAATAGCCATGGGTAACCCATGAAGTCTGACAATCTCATCAATATACAATTTAGCCATTCTTTCCAGTGAGTAATACATTCTAATAGGAATAAAGTGAGCTATTTTAATCAGTCTGTCAATAATCACCCAGATAGCATTACACTTATTCCTAGACATAAGCAATCCCATTACAAAATCCATTGTAACCTTCTCCTATTTCCATTCTAGTATTGCTATAGGATGCAATAATCTATAAGGAACCTGGTGCTTAGCTTTTACTTACTGACATGTCAGACATTTAGCCATATATTTTGTTATATCTCTCTTCATACCTAACCACCAGTATTGAGACTTTAAAACTAAATACATCTTTGTACTATTATGGTGCATAAAATAAGGAGCTTCATATGCCTCCTTTACTATCTATAACCTCAGTTCATTTGTACTAGGTACGCATAACCTACCCTAATAATACAGACATCCATCTTCACTTAATTCAAATCCCGTTGCCTTCCTCTCTTTAACTTTACCCATAATCTATCTCAACTAGTCATCATTCACTTGAGCTTCCTTTATTTGTTGCCTAAAATCTGGTTTAATCTGAAGTTTAGCTAGAATGGCATCTTCCCTCGTGTATTGTAATCTAGCATTCATTGCTTTCAAAGTTACCATAAACTTTCTACTCAAAGCATCTGCTACCATATTAGCTTTTCTTAGGTGGTAATCTATCAAACAATCATAATCTTTAATCATCTCTAACCACCTTCTCTACCTCAAATTCAACTCCCTTTACGTAAGGAGATATTTTAGACTCTTGTGGTTTGTATAGATATAACACTTCTCACCATATAGATAATGCCTCCAAATTTTCAAAGCAAAAACAATGGTAGCTAACTCCAAATCATGAGTAAGGTAATTCCTCTTATGTGGTTTCAACTATCTCGAAGTATATGCTAACACTTTTCCTTCCAACATCAATACATAACCTAATTTATTTAGTGAGGCATCACTATAGACAACAAAGTCCTTAGCCTGTTTAGGTTGAATTAGGATAGGAGCTTATATCAAAATCTTCTTTAGCTTATTAAAACTCTCTTGACATCTAGCATCCCACTCAAATTTCACATTTGTCCTGATCAATTTAGTCAGAGGTGCTGCAATTATATAAAATCCTTTCACAAATCTTCTATAGTACCTAGCTAAACCCAAAAAACACTCTATCTCTATGACATTTCTCAATGGTTCCCATTCTAATACTACTCTGACCTTGCTAGGGTCTACCCTAATACCCACTGCTCATACTACATGTCCTAGAAAAGCCAGTTCATTTTGCTAGAATTCACATTTACTCAGCTTGGCATATAACTATCTTTCCCTTAGAGTTCATAGCACCACCTTGAGATGTTGTTCATGTTCTTCTCTAGTCCTAGAATACACTAGGATGTCATCAATAAATACCATAACAAACTGATCTAGGTATGGTTGAAACATTCTGTTCATTATATCCATAAAAGCTATTAGGGCATTAGTGAGCCTAAATGGCATCACTAAAAACTCATAATGCTCATATCGAGTCTTAAAAGCAGTTTTTGGAATATCAGCTCCCTTTATTCTTAACTAGTGATACCTAGATCTTAAATCAATCTTGGAAAATACACATGCACCTCTCAACTAGTCAAAAAGATCATCTCTCTTAGGCAAGGGATATTTATTTTTCATTTTCACTTTATTTAGTTGTTTATAATCAATACACAATTAAAGTGACCCATCTTTCTTTTTCACAAATAGAACAGAGGCTCCCTAAGGTGAAATACTGGGTCTAATGAACCCTTTGTCTAATAGATCTTACAGCTACACCTTTAATTCTTTCAACTTAGTAGGTATCATTCTATAAGGAGTAATGGACATAAAAGTTGTAGTAGGATACACCTCAATCTCATAATCAAACTCTCTCTATGGAGGCAACCCTAGCAAATCATTAAGAAACACATTAGAAAATTTAGAAACTACTGGGATCTATTTAGGAGTTAGGGTGGAAGTATTGGTGTCAATGACATGTGCTAGGTAGGCATCACACCCTTTATGAATTTGTTTTCATGCTATAACAGTTGAGATGATATTATCTAAAAGGTGTCTCTCACCTATAACTACCACTGCCTATCCTTCTACAATCTGAAGGGTCAGTTTCTTATGTTTACAATCCACTATAGTCCGGTGTTCAGATAACCAATCCATTCCAAAAATTATATCAAATTTATTGAAAGGTAACTCAATTAAATCTGTAAAAAATAGACATTTATAGATTACTAATGGACACTACCTATACACCTGATTCACATTAACTCTCTATCCTATAGGACTACTGAGTTGAATGTCTATGATTACATGATCAGATTTCAATCCTCTATCACGTGCTTATGTGGTGCATACATAAGAATGTGTAGATCCTAGGTTTATTAATGCCAAAACTGGAACATCAAATAAGTGAAACATACCAATAATGACATTTGGGGCTATTACTTCTTCTCGGGCCCTGATAGCATATTGCCTCATTAGTGTACGAGCTTCTAATCCTATGCACTGACTAGCATTGGGTTGATTCCTTCTACCCTACCTCTATCCTTTACTCTAAGTTGCTACTATAGATGCCTAAGTATGGGCACCCACTGGCTATCTCTGAGGACACTCTCTCTAATAATGATCTTAGGCACTATAAGTAAACAGTCTCCCTTCCTACTCAACCAATATGGCCACCAGTGTCTTTTATTACAAGTGTTGCAAGTTGGGGGTCCATTCATGTTACTTGATGGTCTTGGAGCAATAGTAGCTCATGGAGGTGGTTGAGGTCTAACTATAAAAGCCTGGCTAAATCACTAAGAGTATGTTTGCCTCTGTGCCTAGTGCACTGATTGAGACTGAGACTATACTTCTCTTCTTCTCATATTACCACCTGAGGCTACACTAGACTGCCTAGCAGTGAACTATCTCTTTCTCTAAAAGAAGTCCCTTTTCTTTTGTACCATCTCTTTCATATCATATATAGATGCTACTAATACTATAAAATCTAGCACCCTTAAGTTAGCTATCTGTATCTTTAATTCTATAGTCAAGCCTTTCAAAAATCTCTTACACTTCTTTTATTCATTAGGAATGAACTCTACATACCTAACCATTCTAGTGAAATACTTCTTATACTCTGACACTATCCTCTTACCCTATCTCAAATCTAGAAACTCCTACCTCTTTTTATCCTTGTATGAGTCTAGAATATATCCTTTTTTGAACTTTATTAAGAAGAACTCCCAAGTGAGATCTATTATTGCCTTCCTCTTATAAATAGTATCCCACTATTGGAATGCTTCTTCCTGAAGGAAAGAAGTTGTACACTTTAAGCTCTCTTCTTCTGAACACTCTAACTATTCTAGAATTTTGAAGGTTCTCTTTAACCAGAACTTTGCTTGTGCTACATCATCCTCCTTTTTTCATAAAAAATCTATAGCTCCCACCTTTTTAATCCTATCTATAGTTGTCTTCTGTGAAGGTGCTGGTGGTGGTGGAGGTATTGCAGTTAGTAGAGAAGGCAGAATAGTAGCTACAGAAATATGTCTTAGCAGATCCACTATCTACTATAATAGTGCTAAGGATTCTCATATATGTGGCTGTGGCTATTATATAGCATCACTAGGTTTTGGTATAGTTGCATTGCTAGCTCCCCCCTGAATTATGGTATAAGCATAACTGGCCACTTCCTCTCCCTAATCTTCGGGTATTTGATCACTCATTTTAATTGAATACTAAAAAAAATAGAACCTATCAGACTCTTAGCATTGTAGAAGTTCAGAGAAAACAACCCTAAACATTAGCACTCATGTAAGACACCTAAAGACATATAACTTATGCTTTAATACTGCCCAATGTGAAACCCCTTATTGGATAACCTAAGAAATTCGATAATGATGCACTTCTTACCAAGTCACCCATCCTGGAATTACACCAGGTGTGCACTCCTTAACTTTTATAGGTTGTTTTAAAACTTTACTAGGTATTGCTTAAATTCTTAGTCTAACACTTAAACACGTTCATATATGGTGTGATAGACTTAGAAAACCCATTTTACTAACAGTCTAGATGTTATAGAAAATTAAGCAATACAACGGCTACCCAGTGACATGCCAAAAATTTTTTCACCTGTAAAAGCACTTCTAATAATAATAGTATCATTCCACCTTATTCTAGACACTTTTGTTCCAATCAACATCATCACATAACAATAAACACATCAAGATCACACAAGGCCTTAGGCCCATAAATATAAAAATCATAAAAGTAAAACATTCATATGAACAACCAGTTTATATATATCACACCAATCTTTTTTATATACAGACATAAGCTACCTCTAAGCATGCTAAACCCATAACCTACAGTGTTTACATGAGTGCTAACATCACAAAACAAAGGCAAAAGACTCTATATACCCTTCAAGTTTGTGTTGCTACACTTCATGACCATTAAAGTTGAATTGCTTATCTTTACAACTTATGCACTAAAGCACTGGTACACTGAGTATAAAACTTAGTGGTGAATTTAAAGTATTTAAAGCATGTTATATGTAATGGTTCAAATGCAATAAATATATGACAGTTAACATGCAATGTGTGGATAGTGTATTAGTTAATTCATTTAATTTAGGTAATTTGCCACATTTTCCTAATAATTACCATAATGCTGCTATAATGATTTCACATTAATTTAATAGGCCCGACTTTATAGACTACATCTAAGGCATTGGACCAAGAGGGAACTAATAAGTTATGTAGTGGCCCATATTTTGAAACCTGACCACTACATTAGCCTAGTCTGATAGCTAGGATCAGCTCATTTGAACCTCCTAATACCAGAAAGGAGAAAACAAAGATCAACTTATAAACCTCTTAATATCTTAAGCACATCATCCACTAATCATATTATGGATAGCAGGGATTAGTTCGTAAACCTCCTAATATCAAAAAATCACAGTAAGAAACTTCAGTGGATAGTAGGGGTCAGTCCATAGACCTCTTAATATCAAGATAATCATTAATATCTAACACTTCCAAAGTATAGCAAGGATAAGCCCGTAGACCTCCCAATATCAAAAAAATCACAGTAATTATCTAGCAGCTGCTAATCCCTAAGTTGACTGGTGAACCCATCCAATGGGTGTTTAACTAATAGGCCATTTGACATTAGTTTTATGTTAATTTATTTATTGATCACCATATTATAACATTTAAAAGTGAAAAATAGACAATTATAATTTTATTTTGACAGTTAAAATTTGTCTTGGATAGTTATAGGTCAATTTTGCTCCTATCGGACAATTACAGGTCTATTTTTCTAAGTCATTTTAGGTCACTTCCTTATGCATAAATTAAGTCCACATTAAGTCTAGTGCAAACCATTGTTTTAAACCCAATTATATCCATGTTCAAGACCATTCATAGTGCATAAGCTTTTAGGTCATTTTTATATTTTGCAATTGCCAGTATTGCTCCAAAATAGGTCTTTCTCATATCATTTTCCCATGCTAATTGCACCCATTTTCATTCATGATCATAAGCCTAAAGCCATCTCAAATTTTATATACTAAATGACCTTAAAATAGGCTTCAAATTGATTTCATACAACCCTCACAAAATGTTGATAACTTAGGTCACATTACAATCCATTTAAAGTCTCATTTTAAGGTTAATTTTACCAAGTATTTTAAGCCACTTTTAAGTCCCTGTTTCTATTACACCTTAACCTTAAATGTCTTAGCAACACTTTTCCATTTTCATATCTCATTATGCACACATATTCACTTATCCTATGCCAAGTACACATTACACAATTCTTGCCAACTATGCCATGCCATAACATGTTGATCAAGAAAAATTTATCACACATATCTCTCGGCTAATACTTGCCAATGGCCATATACATTCTTTCCTTCACATTCTATCACACGTACACATACAATACAATCATTTAAGCATAAATATACACACAACATACATATATCATGCAAACCAATACATGGCATGCCTTGTACATTCCTCGGCCATACCATGCACACATATACACAAGCCTTTTTCACTTAATACACTACATATACCTATAATGCCATCCTTGGCATGGCAATTCCCATTCAATGTTTCATGTTAACTTACCATAAACCTAGCTTACATCTCAAGGCAACCTCTCGACCAACTAAGGCATAATACCAACACTTTCATTTTTTGCCATGCGCATCACAATTCATGTATTTCTATATAAAACACACTAGAAACCATCACCTTTCCACATAATTCAAGCCATACACTTAACACACACACATGCAAACTTCTCAGCCAAAGTCAAGCCAAAACCATTCCTTCATTCTTTCTAATAATTCAGCATACATATCCCCCATTTCACATGATATAAATCTTAATGTAAGCATAAAACACCATTACCTACTCAATAACCACTAAAACCACAACTTCAATACAAGTTTCCTACACAATTTGCTCATAAATTCTAAATGGCATGCTTTAAATACATTAAATTCATATACATCTCTCAAATTCAAGCCTTTCATCTAACTTTGGAAGCCTGATCTCCTTAGTTCCCCTTGATTTGCCTCGTCACATACATAGTCATGAGATAGCATAGAAGAATTTGCCAAAAATTCCATAGTCATCTAATTAGAATTCTATGAATGAGAGAGGTCTTAGGGTGATAAAATCCCATAAGAAAATTTTAAATTTGAAAGAAAACACTCACACTTGCAATTGGTTTCTCAAGCACCCTTTGTATACCCTTAAGGACTCTTCAATTTTTCTACCTATTGCTTCTAACCTCTTAAAAAATCAATTTATAGCTTATTAATGGGATTTTTAGTTTAAATTGGTGGCCGGTTTAGGCTTAAGAAGCCATAGAAATGGGGGAGTAAAGGTAGGAATGGCATCAGGAATGAGAGGAAGAAGAAAAGAGAGAAAAGTGGAAGGGTGCAATGTTTATGCCAAGTAGAGGCTTTGGTGGCATAAGGAGGGTATATATAGTGGCTTAGGTGGCTTAAGTGGGGACACATGTCACTTGAGCACCCCAAAAATGCTTGATTTCAATAGAAACTTTAAAAAATTTTAAAAATTCACTTAAACCTCTAAAAATTATCGTGTTTGTTTAAAAAAATCCTTAATTAGTCCCATTTAAAGGCTTATAAAATTTCACATCCAAATTCCCTTGAGAGGATAGTTAACTAATGGCCTCGATTTATGTGTAAAACTAAAAATTAAGAAAAAGTAGTAAATGACCTTAAAATTTAAAAATTCCTTTACCAATGGACTCAGGAGAATTTTTTATGTTTAGGGTATTGTATTTTCAAGTTTGTCTAAGCATATCCCGGGTCATTCCTGACCTAAATCCATCTAAGCCTACGAGCACTAGATTTTGGCCTAAAATAATTTATTGGTTCTACTAAATCTTTAAATTAAGTTATTTTTATCATTTTCAATCCCTTTAAAGTTTCATGACTAGTACACCCTGCTTTCAGCCTTATAAAGGTGACCCGGCACTCTGGGCACACTTTTCAAGCCTTGGAGGTACTGTTCACGGAGCCTTAACTTACGAGCATTACAAAAACATTGGCATGTGAAATGTTTTCATTTAGGTACCACAACATCGTATATCAAACATAGCATTGCAATTTATTTTCTCACCTTTACCCTAAATCATAAATTAATTATATGTATCGAATGGTTATTCAAGCCTATACCTAGAAGATAACTAATCAAAATTGGATAATGAGACTGTATGGTGCCTAAAGGCTAACATGATTGCCTGAAGGCTAATATTGTTCCCCAAAAGGCAAATATGATAACTCGAAAGCCAAATATGATTTCTTAAAGGCCAAATATTATTGGTCGAAGGCTAAGTATTATACTTGAGGGTACCCTAGCAATTACTATATTTCCTTAGTTGATTGGTTAACCTATCCAATCTTGGTTTCTAATCGTACAAGGCATTGTCTTAATAATCATGCTTTTTACTCTTACATAGTTTTATTTCAGTCTTTAGTTATGTCACTTGAGGTGTAATATCATTAAATTCCATACATGACTTACTTATATAACTTACTTTCACATTTTACATATTACATATATACTGTACAAGACATAAATGATATTTAATTATTCAAGCAAGCATCAAATATGTACTTGTACATAATTAACTACTTGATAAGCTTGGATTTAGATACTTTAAACATATTGGTTAATATACCATTATAGTAATCTAATACATATTATACACTAAACATAGAAAATATGAATATTTGTACCATTTTGGCAATTAAAGCACACTACACTATTCATATGTCACATAATATTTACACATCCCTATTAAGCCATCTCATATGACATAATTATCTAATTAAAACTCTATATATGGTTCGGCCACCTCAAGGTATCATGGCCTACCAACAAAAGTTGTCATGATCATTCACACCAATATCCCATTTTTCATTATCACTATTTCTATCATATACATAAACATAATTTGTTGCTTTATAAGATAAAATTATACTCATCCACCACCTAAAGGCATTTAACTTCCCGTAGTAAAAGCCTTAAACATTCCAAAACAACAACATAATTTTAGACAATAATCATAATTAAACATGTTAGCAATTTGCATAATTCCACCAATTTCATTAATTAGTATTATTCACATATTAGCATATACATAATTTATATGGTAACATACTAATGCAATGCATATATTAACTTTAGTACACTTACAAATGGGTTAAAATACACCACAAATGCTTGACCATGCCTTCTCTTTCCCTTTCTTACACTTTAGCTCACTTTTCTCTAAAAACATAAATAGGTTTAGTATCAAAAAATTCGTATAAATGCATACAAAACCCTAAGTTAAATCCAACTTGAGAAAACCTCTTTTAGGCATCTTAGATACCTTAGAAAAATATCAAAATCTAAAAATACTTATTCAATAAAAAATTAGTCACTATCCACTCTCTTATTCAATCTCACAAATCAACCATAATCTTCTTATTTTCTTGCTTTAATAGAGCTTTAGGGTAGATGAAGTTGTCCCTTGATTGCTTAGAAGTGGAGGATTAGAGGATAGAAGAAGGAAAAATCTTAGTGGTTTATTCTCCAATGGCATTGGCTTGAAAGAGAAAGGGTAAAGGAGATGGCAACCAACTATTCATTCTTGGACCCTTTTTAAGTCACTTATTTAACCTTTGACTTGGTTAAATTGGTTAATTGTCAAGATCTCCCAAAGTTTAACCAAATGGTAACCATATTTCCCCTTTTTTCCATACACCACTTTTAATTATTTCATCCACTAATTTAATAGTTAATTAACACTTAAAACATACCATAAAAATCATGCAATCAAGACCTATTATAGATGACATACCTTTTGGGCCTATGATTATAGCTAGAGACAGGCTTAAGTAATAAAGCAAGAAACTTAAAACCAATGTTTACATGGACTTGATTCTGTATGATTAGTATAGACTAAAATACAACCAGCTTAAAGGAATAAGCCCTATAACCCATGGTCCGCCATAAAGCAAAGCCTATGTTTGCATGAACTAACATTAACCCAGCCTAGGGGAATAGGGCCTATAGCCTATGGCTCACTAAGATAAACTAAAGCCTAGGTCCATACGAACTTAGTAACCCCAAACCATGGTATTTGTAGACCTTTCATCGAAAAGCTTCCAAAGGCTTAATCTTCTTATTTGCACTATGACTCCTAATCCTATAGGAACTCTTTCTCTTTTAGATAGGAGAACTAGCTAGAAAGCCTATAAATATCCCTTCTAAGGGGAGATAATATAAGAAGAATTAAGAATTTAGACTCATAATTTTGAAAGTTTAAAGCATAGACTCTAAAGTAGAATTTGCTTTACTAATCCTAAGCCCACACCAAAATAATTGTTTTTTTAAAAACCTAACATTTTAATTATTGCTTAGTGCTAACTACAAGGTAAAATCTAACCTTACTTCATTCTTCATCTTTATACATTATATTTGTGTTATTTCTATAACCAAGGATCTCTCAAGATTAATTGACATGTGAAGTGATTTTATGTAATACCCACATTGATTATAAGAGTAGGTTAACATTTTAAATCATTTTCATCATATTTAAATCATTCATTAGAAAAGTGCAATCGCAATTTCTTCCTAGAATTGGCACTTAAATTCCCATGAACTTATTTTGATAAATGTTAAGGTCTACATAGACTTATTGTTTGAATATGTGTGTAGTATATGGTTCATATAGACTAAGGTTCAATAATCACTTTATGCTCATCTTTCTATACTTTGTTTTAACATGTTCTATTGCAAATTTAATTTTTTGTTTTCATGATGTGTGATAATCATTATGCTCATTAATGTGCATGTCATTTATATTCTAGAATTAATGTTCGGTCTATATAGACTCTTTTTCATGAGGAGTGTAGTCCGTACAAATATGTATTTTATGTATATATGTTCCACTTTTCAATCTACATGAACTCTATTTCACAAGGAGCGTAGCCTATATAGACACATGTTTTAAAATATATTCTGCATGAATATCACTGTGATGAAATTGTGTTCTTCTTTTCATGATTAGTCTATTATCCTCTTATTCAAAACAATTATACGGGCACATTCCATGATCAATCATGTTTATATGTAAATTTCTTACACATGTTATTATCATTCCATTTGGTACTATTATTACATCCTCACAAACCTCTATTTATGTTACTAATCACTTTCTTTTAAGTTGTGTAAGGTTGACCATCCATGTTAGATATAACGTCTAGACAAACGTCTTAGTTATGACATCTTGTAGTCCTTATGAATGTAGACCGAGTGCTATATCAATCTACAGGGACATGCCAATGCATAAACAGGACAAATTATTTATTCTTTATGTGCTTATTTAGTTTTTCTACCTTTTATTTCTTTTGTTATATTTTGAGTTGTAATTGGTAGTTTACAACATGTTTTACACATAAAATGCTTAACCTCACATCAATTTCTCTATCTAATTATTGTGTTTTCATAAAAAAATAATTTTGAGTTTTCCTTAATAAAAGTCACATAAAATGTATTTTTAATAAAGGTCAATCTCCTAGTGATGGGAGTTAGGCAATTATTGTCGATTCCTATGAAATTATGTGTAGTTGCATGTCAAACAATAACTAATTAATGATGCAATTTATGGGTGCCTAATTTATATTTATGCTTTATTGTACATTTTGGATGTTGCAACTTATTTTCTTTATGTAAAAACTTGACATCTATACTTTCAACTAAAATACTTGCTTATATGATATAGGATTTATAAATGCTATAATATAAAGGAAGGTATATTTTTGAGGCATATATAAGATCTGATTTTGAGCCCTTGCTCAGTAAAAGATTAGTGGTGCTAGCGTAGAGCTAAATGGCGACTCCAAACACTAACTGCCTTAACCTTGATACACCAAAAATCTATAATGGCTACTCCACTAGGGATTGAGAATTGAATCCAAAAGTACCTAAATAATATACATTCTAAGATTATAATTGTTTTTATCAATCCTATGCATTTTATTTTATATAAACTATGTCCTTTTTATCTTATATGGTGTTGTAAACCATAAACCAATTTTCCATTTAAGAATGGGGAATTACTAGCATATACATCACTTACAAGCCTCGTACCTTCTAGTATATCAAATGGTGACCTAACTTGTCACTATTATCTTTGACTAGAAAGACCTGTTAGAAGGGACCCCCACTTGTGTGAGCTGTAAAGCCTTTTCAAACCAAACCTTAAAGCCCGTATAGTTAAGCTTAGAAACTTCCCCTAGGTTGTATATGTAATGCTTGTGAAACTTAGTTTCATAAATAGTACTTTCGAGCCATGAATAGTGTTCTTGAGATGTCAAGGCACTACATGATGGTCAAAAGGGCAAGTATTGCTCGTAAAACTTTAACGGGCCATAAAATGATGAAAATGAAATAATTACAAGATTTAGTATATGATACCCTTATTAGATCCCTAAAGAATCCTAATAATAGGTGCACTTAAAATCTGGACTCAATCCTATAAACCTTCATATACCAACACTCATAGGCCTTAAGCCCCACATTCAATTTAATATAAAATTAAAGACAACTGGTCACACAAATTCTCATTCATTGATGCAAGGGCTATTCATAAAAATTTATAATTTAAATAGATTACAAAACCACAATAGCTTTTAAGCATGATGGACACATAACCTACAGCTATGACATGAGTGCCACTACACATGAAAAGTCAAATAAAAATTACCACCCTTGTTGTCTTTGCTGCTCACTGCACTGGTCTCAAGGTTGTCCTACTATTCCTGTTTACCTATGCACCAAAACATTGGTATGTTGATTATTAAACTCAATGGTG
>CANXYI010571315.1:0-10480 GCA_948208565.1 Hura crepitans
AATAGCTCCCATCTTCCTCAATCTCTCTAAAGGAGTCTTCTGTGGGAAAGCAAGTGGTGGAGCTAGTACTGGTACTAGAGGAGTTAGAGGTGGAGCAGCAGCAGTAGAGGTTTGTTAGAGCAAATTTACTATTTAATACAACAAGGTAGGTGATGCTTTAGTCTGCTGCTGACTAGGCACTAGTGGTCGAGGCTATTATGTAGCATCACTGGGTTCAGGTATCGATGCATTACTTACCCCTTGAATTGTAGTTAGTGTAAAACTAGCCGCCACTTTAGGCCCTCCTTCAAATGCCTAATTAGCCATATGCAAACTGCAAAAGAATAACTTCTTAGCCTCAAACAACATAACAATTTAGAGGAATTGGAATCTTAAACATTTGATATCCATGTACTCTACCAAGGAACATTGAACCTAGGCTCTAATACCACTAAATGTGACATCCCTTACTAGATTCCCTAAGAAACCCCATAAGTGATGCATACACCTTAGGTCACCTATACTAATATTCGCCATTAGTAGTATTCATTTAACTTGCCTTACTTTACAATAGTCTAGTGTACTTTATTTTCAAATTCAGTTATCAAAGGTTTTATACCTTGCCTAAGTTGTAATCCTACAAAGGATGTCAATTCTAGGTAATTATAGGTCATTCCCAAAAATCTAAGAAATTCCAGCAGCATAATAACTATCTAGGTTCCTATCTAAAAATTCTAGAAACCTGTTTAACATTTTTATAAACATTTCACAACCCTAAAACCATTTGGTCCCCCATTCTCATCCTAACAACAACAACTATCAGACAGCAAACACAGGCCTCAAGCAATAGATAAAAGCATGCATATATAGAACCTTAGGATTGCATTATCAATAAAAATCATTGCTGAAGATACATTCACAAGGAAAATATATAGGGCTATTTTATTTACATCAGAAGTTTATGTTTACTTAGATACATCACATATACATAGCTTAAATACATGTTTCCACCCAATTCCCACTTAGGTACATAGATATCAAAACTATACAATATTTAATTTAAAATCATTCAATGCATCCTTTGAACTCTTATCGACACACGTCATAAGGCAAGATTATGTTCTTTAGTACTTGCACACCAAAATAGGTATGTTGAGTATACGAGATACTCAGTGGTGAACTTAAAGCATTTAAATCATGTCATTATATCTTTTCCAACATGTACAATCTATTAACCGAGTTTACATTATTACTTGATTCAATTTAGATAACATGGTGCCAAATTACTAAAATACCCCTAAGGCATTTATAAGTCATGAAATAGTCTTTTTGACTCATATTAATTGTTTAAAATAGTAATTAACATTCATAGCATGCATATTTTACATTAATCAATTTATTTAACAACATATGTGTAAAATAACCAAAATGCCCTTTAACCTGTATTTCATCAATTACTCAGAAAATGTTACCCAATTATGCTTAGTTTTATTTCCAGTATCATTTTGATTATTTACTTATTTAATTCACTAGCTTAACTAGGAAGACAACACTTAAAAAAACATTGGTTCTAGAGGAAAAATAAACTTATGCAATGGTCCCTATTTTAGACCAACGCTGGTGTACCAGCATGTGTCTATAATGGAGATCAGCCCATAGCCTCTCTAGACACAAATATATAACATCTATGTGACATAATGGAGATAAGCCCATAGGCCTCCCTAGCCACAAATAAATATAGAACAAAATGTGACATAATGGAGATCAACCTATAAGCTTCCTTAGCCACAAATAAGATTCACTGCCTAAACAGCAAACAACTAGCAACTGCAAAAATCCTAAGTTAACCAATCAACCCATCCAGTGGGTGTCTAACTAATTGGCAAAGTAGCTCATTTTAAGTTCATTTATTAACCAAAAATGTTCTTATAATATTTAAATTCTAATAACAGATAGTTATAAATTTTATCACACAGTTTATTTTTCAGCCAGCTTGGTATAGCCACATTTTTGCTCTACTAGGTAAAAATCCCATATTAATAATAAGTTTTATTGTTACCAAAATTCTAGAGTTAATATGTTATAATTCATTATAGCATTAATACTTAAGAAATTAACACTTTCTATCAAGTGACATTTTTGGTTCAGGTAATGGTCAATTGGACAGTTATAGGTCATTTCGGCCACCATTCATGGCAAATTCTAAGATTGTTTTAGGTCTAATTCTAACACAGTTTTCAACATCTTTTTAAGCACATACATAGGTCCAAAGCAAATCATATCTAAGCCACTTCCAAGGTAAATAATAGGCATAATTGCTATTCATTCATATAACTCAAATCTAGCCCTAAAGGCACAAGTAAATGTTCAATTTTCATAGTCCACTTCAATTTCCTTTTTAAGCCATTATTCTAAGCCATCAACATATGTTTTAATTCCATATTTTTAGTCATTTAAGGATACATTCTCAAAGTATATTTTATCTATTAATATGCCATATGCATTGTTCAATTTAAGGTCATTATAAGCCAATTATCTAGCCATTATAATTCACTTGCCTAACACTTTAATAAGCTTAAATTTCATGCCATAATACCATTAACATGCTCTCGGGTACCAAAGGAAAACAACATATAATTTTATTCCTTTTTCATATTAGATCAATATTCATCCCCATATGTATGGCATGAACACAATTGCACACATACACACCCAATTTCCAGCCAATTTTCATAGGTTACAATGCATTACCTATAGAACTCACACATGGTAGCTCTCAAGTACAAACATGGAAGCTACTATTCATGGTGTTTCCCAATCATAATTGCCATAATTCTTACTCTAGCATACAAAGAGATTATTTATCCATATTCTAGTCATTATTCATCTTAACCAAGCATCCATAGCCCTAAAAATTAGCAAGCAAATGGAGCTAAATTTTTAAGTTCTTTGAATAATGTCTCCTTAATTCACTAAATCTTCATATAATCAACATTCTTATGGAAGAAATTAATCATAAGCTTAACATTTTAGCCATCTTACATTGCTTTTCAACATCGTAGGCATCTCGTTACATGTAAGAAAGGCTTGAAGTTCACTTACAAGTGATAGAAGTCCCTTAAATCCATAAGAATCCCAAAATTATCTAGCTTCCACGATGACTTCCCTCTCCCTTCATGGACTTTAAGCAGCCCTCCAATTGCCACAAATACCTCACACGCATAATCACGGAGGGTGTTAGGCATGTTCTAGCATCAAATGGCAGCCAAAAAATTATAGGGAAGGAGGAGAAATAGCCATGAACTCACCTCAAGGTTATTATTTTGGACTGCCTAAACTAGTAAATTTTGATGATTTTTATCTCCCAATTGAGAAGTCCTTTCTGCCTAATTCATTTTCCTCATGCTACCTAACAGATATAATTAAATTTAGCAACTTGAATTACCATTTTTTGTGAAGGGATGAAAAATTCATGCTCTATTATCTTCAATCCTAGCATTAGCAACCACAAAGAAAAGGGAGGAACATGATTTTCTTCATTCCAAGTTGAAATCCACTTGTCAAGTGAGGTTTGCCACTTGGCAAGCCTCTTTAGCCACTTGGCATAAGGTGGGTCCCACTTTGACATGTCAAAGGTGTTCCCAAAAATTTTAAACCATCTAGGTTTTTTAGCAAACTTAAAAAATTCACAGTAATTCACTTGGACATTAGAAAATTATGCCCTTTATTTTAAAATTCAAATTTTAATTCTTTCTATTTGCTCATAAATTTTTTATGGCCAAATTCTATTGATAAGATAATTTTCAAACTGCTTCGATTTGTGTGCCACCTCAAAAATTTAGACAATTTGCAAATAACCATGGAATCCAAAAATCTCCCACTAGTGGATCTAGTGAAATTTTTAAGCTTCAAGGTCTAATATTTTCTGGTCTATCTAGGCACATCCTGAATTAATCCTAGCTCAAAAAATTTTTATTACATAGATGCATCCTTACTGCTAAAATTAATTTTGAATTTTTAGTTCTGCTAAATTTTTAAATTTCAACTTTTTCATTAACTTAAAGCCCCTCGAAGTTTCATGACCAGTGCTATTGCCTTGGTCACACTTCTCAGACCCTGTGGCTCTACTAATAGAGCCTCAAATCACAGGCGTTATAGCCACTAGGTCTGGGAAGGGTACCTAAGGTGCCAAGTCACTCGCACATAAATCGAGGAAGTGACACTGGTCATGAAACTTTTAAGGGGCTTTAATTTGATGAAAAAGGTAGAATTTAAAAATTTAGTAAAATTAATAATTCATTTCAGATTATAAGCTACCCCTCTAGGTAATAAAAAATTTTTGAGCCGAGAATAACCTGGGATATGCATAGATGAACCCAAAAATAGTGGACCCTAAACCTTAAAAATTCTTTGAGTTCATTGGTGAAAAAATTTTTGAATTCCGAGATCGTTTGCATAATTTTTTAGGTTGGCATGCAAATTGAGGTAGTTTGAAAACTACCTTATCGATGGAATTTGTCTACAAAAATTTATGAGCACATAGAGGGCATTAAAATATGAATTTTAAAATAAACAGTGTAATTTTTTGAGCTCCATGTGAATTTTGGTGAATTTTTGAAGTTTGCCAAAAAAATTAAGACGTGTCAAAATGGCTAGGGTTGCTGGGAGCCACCCACACACTTGCTACTTGGCCTGGGGGCCCATAAAAAGTGGCTAAATAAAATGACAAGTGGATAATTCCACTAAGGAAAAGAAGAAAAAACACCCTCCCTTTGGCTACTAGAACTGACGCTAGCTTTACCTTTGGGAGTCATTTTCTTCCTTATCTTCTAGCCATTTTTGCAACTTTTTAACTCTAAAATTTAATTTGGTGTGTTAGGAACTTGAGAGAAGAAGAAGCACTAGAAAAGGAGTTTGCAATAATTAAATAAAAATCATCAAAGATTATTGGTCAGAGACAGTCTAGTAAGGGTACCAATGGTGAGTTTCCTTGCTTTTCTTTTGGTTTCCATGGTGATTCTTAGCTGTAATTAGATCTTTACGATGCCTAAAGACTAAGAGTGAGTGTGTAAATTGTGTTTGAGGTGGATTGAGGAAGAAAAAGGCTTAAAGAAAGCTAAAGGAGCTATCATGGAAGGCTAGATAGTTTTGAAGAGCTTAAGGTTTCAAGTGTTTTCTTAGCAAGTAAGTGAATTTAAGCATTATTCTCATGCCTTTAAATATTTGAAGAGGGGGCTAAGAATGGTGAATCAGGTGTGTATGGTAGATAAGAGAAAGAAAGGTTTCAGTTAAGAAAGTGGTCAAAGATTTTAATATGGTATAATGGTGTTAATTTTACTTTATTTTATGTTAAGAAATGATGTATGTTGATATTGTACTTGAGTATAAATTGTATGTTTATAGTTGGTTGATTTGGCATGTAATTAAGCATGTTACATAGATGAACAAGTTAGATTAATGTGAGTATTAGACTTAATTTATATGTAAAAAGGGGTTTTGAGATGTAAATGGCTTGATTAATGTATGGGTAAGTATGACCTAAGCTTTGGTCAAGGCATATATTTTTGATAATTCACTTGGATTATCATGGAAATGAACTTATAGTATTGAGAAAGAATGTTGGCATGAGGTAAGATTGATTAGTGTATGGAAATGAGAAAAGCTAGTTATGTCCAAGGCTTATAACATGTATGAACTATCTTGGTTGGCATGATGTCATTCATATATGTGTATGTATGTGTTAGGCTATGGATAAAAGATGAGACGTGTGATGGGCACCATGAAAATGCATGGTTAAGGTTATTAGATAGTTATACTCAAGACCTAAGTGAATGGTAATGGCATGGAAAAATAAACAACCTATATGTAATGAGAATGTGTAATAAAGCTTAAGTAAATAAACCTTTTGATGTCATAATTAGCTAAGCATGATTGAATAAATATGTAAGTTGTGTATGTGTTAACATGCATGGTTGAAATGCTTCATAAAAAGCTAAGTAAAGTACTAGAAATGAACTTGAATATTGGCAAAAAAAATAATGCTTGAACTTGATTAATGAGTGACTTGGAAATTGGCTTGTATTGTGCCTATAATACATACCTTTGAGGGCTATTATTTGCAATTTCATATGATGAAAATAATGCCTATATTTTAGCCTTGCTTGTGGCCTAAGGTGTGATTGGCTTTAGGTTTATGAATGCATGAGAATACTAGTGAAAACTACATAGAGTAATGAGGTGAAATGGGACTAGAAAGCTAAATAGAAATTTGTCCACGATGACCTATAATTGTCCTAAATAACCATTAGCTGAACTAGTAAATCCTTTAGACAAGATGTGACCTATATTGTGAATACTCATGGAATTAAATTCAGCATAATATATGATAATTATTGGCACTTGAATCCTTAAATATATTTTCTAAAAATTCACTAGGTACAACTTGTTTGTGACCATACTAGATCGGGCTAAATTTTAATTGAGTCATAAAAATTATAACTATCTATTTTTGAGTTTATAATATTATAAAAAGATAATCAATAAAGGAATAGACATGGATTGATGATAAATGGCCCACCAAATAGACACCTATTAGATGGGTTGATTGGTCAACTTAGGGATCCTTAGGAGCTGTTACATTGTCTACTTTTTAGATATGGCTGGTAAAGTGGTGTAGGTCCCCATTGGTGCCATTGTACTAGTCTATTAGATAGACAATTTCCTATCTTTACCATTTGATGCAAGACTTGATATTGCCGGTGTAGCGGCATAGGTCCTCGAGGGCTATTGTACTAGTCTATTGGATAGACTAGTTTGCTGGGCAGACATAGCTATGTTGTCAGTTATCAGTTACATGATGCCGGTGCAGTGGCATAGGTCCTTGGGGGCTATTGCACTAGTATGTTAGACAAACCAGCCTACTGGGTAGACAATTCCTTGGTAATTGCACCTTGGGTGTTAGAATGTGATCAAGTCGGTGCAATAGCATAGGTCCAGATTGGGGACCGTAGCACTAGTTTATTTTTTCTCTATATCCAGTGCCTATTAAGGTTTATCTCCTAAGATGGGCTAGCTGAAATAATTAAATAAATTAATAAATTTACATTAAACTATAGATTGTGATATAAGGGCATTTTAGTAATTTTTTCACTAATAGTGTGTAAAGGCTTAAAATGGTATAGTTTGTATATAAAGTGAATAAGATTGATCTAGGGAATAAACCATACCAGTTATAATTTTTAATTGGTTAATTTACAAACATAAATATCCTCGGGGTAAAATGGTAATTTTGCATGATAAGAGCTTTAAGCTTAACTTAGATAGCGGAATTAGCAAAATAGGGATTATTATGCATGGATAAATTGTTTGATATGTTTTTAATGCTTAAATTCATAAATGAGTATTTTATAAATAGCGTATATATTTTGGTGCGCTAGTACAAAGAACAAAGATGTTACCTCGTAAAGCATGTAGAGAGTTTAGAGGTCAAGAGTAAGAAGGTTGATAATGTAAATTTGTATAGTTTTTGTACTCTATATAATTAGGTGGGGTAACTAGTGTAATGTATATAATGAGATAGTATGTAATTGAATATGTACAGACAAACTTTGTTATAATAATCAATTGTAAATCCTTATATGTATGAATGCTTTATGTATGTGATCTGTGAGCTAGAGGCTCTATGTGAATTATTGTTTATGGCCTAAGGCTTATGTTTGCTATGTGTTAGATGAGGATGATAAAATGATATCTAGGGGACCATAAAGGTTTAGGAGATGTGATAAATGTTATAAAAGTGTTTACAGGTTGAGAAAATTTTGGGATAATGACCCGGACAACCGTTATGCTATCGAATTTGTAAGGAATACCTGAATGTGACTGAAATCCTTTTGTTATTATATAAAAATGATAACTTGGGCTTAAAGGGGCTATAGGAATAGATAGGGCATGATTTGGAGTTAGACAAGGTGGATTAGTGCAATATAAATAAGAGTTAAATGAATGATTGTGGGAGAAGTTAGAATGGGTGACTTAGAGAAAAGTGCACCGTTTATTTAGTTTTTATAGGAATCCAGTAGGGGGTGTCACACTTTGTGGTGTCAGAGCCTAAGTTAATGTTCCTAGGCTAAGTACATGAGTGCAAATGATTAAGTTTCAAATTCCTTTCAACTATTACATTGTCTGAGGCTATTAAGTTATTCCTTTTTGTAATAAGCATATGGCTGATCAGGCACCCAAAGGAGGGATTAAAGAGGTGGCTAGTTTTGCACTAACTACAATATAGGGGGCAGGCAATGCATCCATACCTAAACCCAGTGATGTTACATAGTAGCCATAGCCACAAGTACCTGGTCAATAGTAGGCTAAAGCATCACCTGCTTTGTTGTAGCAAATAATAAATTTGCTCAGACATTCTTCTACTATTGCTGCAGCACCTCTACCTCCTCCAGTTCTAATACCACCTTCACTATTAACTCTTCCATAGAAGACACCTTTAGAGAGGCTGAGAAAGATAAGAGCAATTGACTTTGTGGGGAGGAAGGAGGATGATGCTGCCTAAGCTTAATACTAGCTAGACAAGACATTTAAGGTTTTAGAGCAGCTGAACTATACTGAAATAGAGAATCTGTAGTGTGCTACTTATCTTCTATAGGAAGAAACCTATAATTGGTGGAACACTATTAAGAGAAGAAAAACACTAGCATAGTTGACCTACAAATTTTTCCTTACAGTGTTTGGAAAGAGATATATACCTAACTCCTATAAGGATAAAAAGAGATAGGAATTCCTAGATCTAAAACAGAGAAGGAGAACAGTGTCAGAATATGAAAAGGACTTTACTACACACATGAAGTATGCTGAGGAATTTATTCATAATGATGAGGGGAAATGCAAGAGATTCTTGGCAGGACTGATTGTGGAGCTGAGGATGCAAATAGTATATCTTAGAGAGAGGGATTTTGCTATATTAGTGTCAGCTGCATATGACATGGAAGAAATGGTATAAGAAAAGAGAGACCTCTTTTAGAGAAAGAGGTAGTTTAATGTGGGACAGTCTAGTGCAGTGTCAGGAGATGGTAAAAAGAGGAGAGAGGGTCAGTCACAAGCATAGTCTCAGCTTAGGTCCTAGCATCATACAAGATATCAAGGGTAAAGACAGACACAGACCTAGAGGTCGGGACAAGCTTCTACGGGTAGGCCACGATTGCCTCCTCGGGTTGATAGTACTCATAGTATAAGGGGTAATAAGAATGAACCTCCCATGTGTTCCACTTGTCAAAAAAGGCACTGGGGGTAGTGCAGAGCAGGCAAATGAAGGGAATGTTTTAATGTGGTGCTAGAGATCACTACAGAAGAGAGTGCCCTTAGAGGCAGGTAGAGGGTTCTCAAACTTAGGCATTTAATATACCACCTTAGGGCAATGGTCAGAGGCAAGCTATAAGAGAGTTGCCTAGTGCTACCCTAGGCACCAAGATAGAGGCTTATGCTCCAGCTAGGCAGTATGCCATTAAAGTTAGAGAAGAGGCTGTAGCACCAGACATCATAATTAGTACTTTTTATTTATTCAATGTTCCAGTTTTGGCTTTAATAGACCCTAGTTTTACACATTCCTATATATGTTCTACATAAGCACAAAATAGGCAATTAAAGCCAGAGCATGTTGATATAGACATCAGGGTTAGTAATCCTATAAGGCATTATACAGTTGTGAACAAGGTGTATAGGTAATGTCCTTTGGTGATTCAGGGGCATAGATTCTCTAATGATTTGATTGATTTGCCATTCAATGTGTTTGATGTAATACTAGTGATTGATTGGCTGACTGAGCATCAAACCATGATTGATTGTAGACATAAGAAATTGATCCTCCAGTCTGTAGAGGGATAACCAATGATAGTGAATGGTGAGATACTAAAGTACATAAACTTCTTCAGAAAGGTTGTGAGGCATATTTGGCTTATGCTATTGACCTGAATAATTCTAATTCTAATGTAGCCTATATTCCAATTGTTTTTGAATTTCCTAATATAGTCCCTGATGAGCTACCAGGCTTACCACCTTAGTGGGAACTAGATTTTGAAATTGAGGTATATCCTGGTACTGCTCTAATATCTATTGCTTCTTATAAAATGGCACTAGTTGAGTTAAAAGAAATAAAGGTACAGTTGCATGAACTATTAGATAGAGGTTTTATTAAACCTAATCTATCTCATTAGGGAGCACCTATGTTGTTTGTAAAGAAAATTTACGGGTCACTCAGGTTATGTATTGATTATGGGCAGCTAAACAAGATGATTATAAAGAATAAGTATCCATTACCTATGATAGATGACCTCTTTAATCAATTGAGAGGGACAGGTGTATATTCTAAGATTGTTTTGAGATTTGGGCACCATTAGTTGAGGATTAGGGAGGCTAACATTCCTAAAACTACCTTTAGAAACTAGTATATGCATTATGAGTTTTTGGTGATGGCATTTGGGCTCACTAATGCCTCAGC
>CANXYI010571350.1:0-14222 GCA_948208565.1 Hura crepitans
TATAGATATGTGACACCTCCTACTGGATTCTCGAAGAAACCTAATAACCAATGCACTTCCCACTAGGTCACCCAACTTGACTACTCCCTCAATCATTCATTTAACTTTTACCTACTCTACACTAATCAATTCAATCTGGCTTCAAATTTAGTCCTATCTATTCTTATAGTCTACTTAGGTTCATGCTATCATATTCATACTGATTCAGAGTAATTTCAACATATTTTGGCATTTACTAATAATCCAGCAACATAACAATTGTCTAGGTCACTATCCCAAAATTTTCATCTTCCTATAAACACTTTTATATCATTTATCACATCTCTTAGACCCTTTTGGTCCCCCATATATCATCCTATCAACATCATCTGTCACATAGCAATCACAAGCCTCAGGCCTTAGTCAAGAAACACATAAAGCCTCAGGCTCACAAATATTAACACAAATCATATATACATAAAAATTTCCATCACATGATTAATTACTATACAGTCTATTATATATAATTATAGCTCGTCTCATTATATACATTACACTTGTTACCCCACCTTAGTACATAGAGTGCCAAAGCTATACAAATGTACATTATCAACCATCTCACAATTGACCTCTAAACTCTCTACATGTTTTATGAGGCAACATCCTTATTCTTGGTACCTGCGTATCGAAATAGGTACGTAGAGTATAAAGTACTCAATGGTGAATTCAATCATTAAAAATATGTCTAATAGTTATATTTATACACCTCACTCCTATTTTCTTCTAGATCCATTATCTAGGTTTTAATTTAAAGCATTCACATGTAAAAATTACCATTTTACCCTAGGATGCTTCTGTCTGTAAAATCTATCCAAATAATTAGTACATGTCATATAAGTTATGGTTTAGATCATTATTAATCATCTTATGCACAAATTATACCATTTTAAACCTTTACCCATAATCAATGTAAAATTACTAAAATGGCCTTGTGTCACATTTCATAGTAATCTACAAATTTATTAATCTTATTTAATTATTTCAACTGGCTCATCTCAGGAGACAATCTTAGTAGACACTGGATCTAGAGGGAAAAATAACTAGTGCAGTGGTCCTCATTTTGGACATATGCTATTACATCAGCTTGGTCACATTCTAGCACTTAAGATGCAAATGATAATGTCTAGTTTGCCTAGTAGATTGGCCTATTTAACCCACTAGTGCAGTGATCCTCTAGGACCTTGACCACTACACTACCTTTATTTAAAAATTAAAAATATCACTAACTGGTCCACATAGTAGACTGGTCTATTTATCCGACTAATGCAGTGGTCCTTCAAGACCTATGCCATTGCACCGATAGCTAAGATATCAATCAACTGAAAGTCAGAGTCTAATATGACTATTTAACTAGTACAGTGGTCTAAAATGGACCTTGGCCGCTATACTGGCCCTATCTAAAAATCAATTAAGATAGTAGCTACAAAAGTCCCTAAGTTGTTCGATTAACCCATCTAGTGGGTATTTATCTAGTGGGCCATTTAATCTTAATCTGGGTTATTTCTTTTCTGATTAACCTTTTATAATATTATAAACTCAAAAATAGACAATTATAATTTTTACAACGCAGTAAGAAATTAGCCTAGTCTGGTATGGCCATAAATAGGCTGTACCAAGTAAAATATCAGGAAAAATAATCAAGGGTTCAAGTGCCAATAAGTAGGATATATTATAATGGATTTACTTCTATAAGTATTTCACAAATCTAAGCCATTTACTATCCTAAGGATTTATTGATTCAGGTAATGGTTATTTAGGACAGTTATAGGTCATTGTAGCTAAGTTTCTATTTAGCTTTCTAGGTTCATTCCACCTCCTTCTCTAGTAGTGTTTTCACTAGTTATTTCATGCATTCATAGGCCTAAAGCCAATCACAACCTGGGCCATTATCTAGGCTAAAATCTAGGCTTTCATGTCAGTACAAAAAGTCTCATCATACTAGCCATTATAGGCACAAAATTTACATGCATAACTCATTCTTTAACCATAGCCCTTAAAGGCAATTTCAAGTCAATTTTCGTACTTGATTTCAAGTCAATTTCTAAGGTCATGTTAAAGCCATTTTCGAGTAGTTTTCTCACTACCTATCATACCATTTTAAAGTGTACCTTAACTAGTTAATGCCAAAGTATCATCATGCCATTTCATGTATTTTAACTTATATAAACCATGTATACTTACTTGCCCACATACCATTCTCACTAAGCCTCTCCATGGCATGCATAGCTCACGGCCACTAAAGGATGTATTGCCAATCCATACATTTTGATATCATTTATCATGCATACATACTAAACACTACCATGCCAATATTCACATACCTATATATATCATGTATCATGTAGACCATGCCACTATACATGCCTTATATGCCTCGTCCATAATGAAATCACCACACATTCATGTATATATCCCTCTTTCCACATAACATATCACTAATTCATGCATCAAGCACTACATAAGACCTTTAAGACAAACCGTATACATTCCCACAATTGCCATCTCTTGGCCATACATACCTTTTATGTCAAACATGTGTTCTTCCATGAATTTACAAAGAATTCCATTACATGCCAATTCATACCTCAAGCACCTTAAGCACACATCAAGCCTTATTCACCAACCCTAAACATCATGCATACCTCTTGGCTACTAAGTGTTTAGCATCCATATAGCCTCTTTCTCATCAAATAACCATGCAATTCATATATCCATGAACTAAATATCCTCATATCCCAAAATATGTACTCTTTTAAGCTAGTTTACATGCTCAATTCATTTTTCAAACCAAAGAGAGCCTACTGAAATTTTAGGGGCATGAAGTGAATGATAGAATTCACTTACCTCTCACTTCAAGGATGAAGAATCCACCTTTTAAACCTCTTAAATCCTACTGCTAGCTTGCCACAGTACACTTTCCTCCCCTCATTCAAGCTTCCTTTTGTTTCAAAACACCTCAAAAGCTATAGAAATCCCATCCCCCCAGATGTTAGACATGTCACACAACTAATTCCAGCAAGAAAATCCAAGAAAAAACTCATAAAATCACCAAGAGACTCATCTTGGCTGCTTACTGGACAGCTTTTGTCTAAGAATCTTTAGGGATTTTTATTTTCTTCTTAGAAGCTCCCTTCACTATTATTCATTTTCCTCTAAGTCCCTAACACACTAAAATAATTTTTGGTAAGTAGAAACTATCGAATGGAGCTGTGGAAGGTGATAGAAATAGTGGTGGAAGGTGGGACTGGCGTCAGTTTCTCCTGTTGGCAGCCAAGGGAGAATGAGTTTTGTTTAAGTGGAAAAGTCCACTTGTCCACTATCCTTGCCACTTGTCAAAGGCCCTAAGCCAGCTGGCAAGTGTGTGGATGGGTACACAGCCACCCGAGCTATCTCGACACGTCTCGATTTTCTTGCAAACTTCAAAAATTCACCAAAATTCACACGGACCTCAAAAAATTACACAGTTTATTTTAAAATTCATATTTTAATCCCCTCTACATGCTCGTAAATTTTTGCAGTTAAATTCCATTGATAGGACAGTTTTCAAACTATCTCGATTTGCATGCCAACCTCAAAAATTACAAGAATTTGCAAACAACCTCGGAATTCAAAAATTCTTTCACCAATGAACTCAGTGAAATTTTTTAGCTTCAAGATCCATTATTTTTGGGTCCGTCCGGGCACATCTCGTGTCATTCTCGGCCTGTAAAAATTTTATTGCCTAGAGGGGTAGCTTATAGTCCAAAATTAATTATTGGTTTTTCTAAATTTTTAAATTTTGTCTTTTTCATCAAATTAAAGCCTCTCAAAGTTTCATGACCAATGTCACTATCTCGATTTACGTGCAAGTGACCCGACACCGCAGGCACGCTTCTCGGACCCAATGGCACTGTTCACAAAGTCTCGGAACACAGGCATTACAAAATTACTAATAGAAAATTCTAGAAAAGGGTAAATAGGTAATTGGATAAATATACTAATTTAAAAATAAAAAAATTGATGTACTAAAATTATAAAAAAAAAATTATAATGGTAAATGTAAGGAGTCAAAAAAATTATTACTATTATTATCATTATCATCATCATCATTATTTTTTTAAATATAACGTAAAGATTCCATTAATTATTATTTTTTTATATTAATGAATTCAATTTTTACAATGTACATATATTTTCTTTTCGTTTTCTATTTTTTATATAATTAAGTAAATACCAAATTAATTAATTGCTATTAATATATGGATATTTTCTTCATAAAAAATTAAAATTTCAAATATTAATCCCTAATTTAGCTAGTATAATTTAGAGAGCTAAATTCTTAAATTATCAATAAATTTTTAAATAAAAATCACTCTAATATTTAGAAGTTTCTATAATTATGATAACTAAAACATAATAAATCAAATTTTATCCTATAATTAAGATTTTCAAATTTTCCTTTTTAAACAATTAAATTTATTTTATTCCTTTTCATTAATTTTATATTCCTGTCAATTAATCAATAAAATTTTAGTTTAATAAGTATGATTCATCGTTAATATATTAATACCTAATAATTTTTTTAACCCATTCATAATTCTTTATCATAATTTTAATTTTAGATATGTAACAAACTTCATGTTTATTTTAGTAAATGAAAGTATGTCAAATTCGTGAGCATTTAATTTTTTTTATAAGTTCACTTAAACTTTGACATCCCTTACCTGGTCCACTCGCTAAACCCTAATAAAAGGTGGCATACAACTGATATCCAAATTCACTTAACATGAATCTTACTTATAACTCATATGATTTAAAAACCTTTTTAACAACATATCTTAATATACAACTTATAAAAATCTATCTTAACAAAACCTATCATAAGTATACTATTAGGGATCATCGTGTTAAAAATTCGACAGCATAATGGTTGTTCGTTGACACCAGCTCAAATAGTAACTGCATAAAACAGCAGTTTTATAACTCAAATATCATGTCACCATCCTCCATGATCCATCTTATCATCTATGACATACACAACATACATCCTGACTCATAAATGTATATATAGTCTCAACACCATATCCAACATACCATATATAACAATCATTCCCACATTTAATCATTCTTCATCTAATCCACTATATATACTCATCATATAATGAGCACATATCATACTCAAACCAACATAAGAATAACTATCTTTCATCAGCAGGTAATGTCTTTAAAAATAACCCTTAATACACATATACATATATATAGGCCCATAGTCCATAACAAATATACATAGGAGTGTTTATACAATGTTATCTTTACTTCATATACATAGTACATAAAAACCATAAAAATAACATTTCTTCCAATAACCCATAATTTTTGTAGCCTAAAAAACCTTCATCCGAGCTATCCAATAACATGCACAGAGTAAACAAATGATGCGCTAAGCTTGTAGCCTAGTAGTGTATCCAATAATAACATGGCCATACATAAATATTCACATTTTACATCCATCGTATATTTATGTAATTTATGTATAACATACTTTAATTTCTAGTGATGTGTGTGTTACACAAAGAGAGCTATTAAGTGTAAAGTAACATGTCTTTATAATCAAAACATATGGCCATTACTTATTTATCTTTTTGGTTATTGGTTTCTAACATGTAAAAACTTTCATTTAACCATTATATTGTTTCAAGATACATCTATTCTAATATTAGAATATACTACCTAAATTAAACATGCATCACTCACAATATGAATTCAAACATACAATCATCCTTACATCTCGTCTAAAATATGTGTGCAAGCGTACCATTAACATCATATACCTCATGCCTACCAACATAACCCAACATATAACACACAATGAAATGTCATTCTAATACCATATATTAAATCATTGTTACATTATGTAAAATTCATTACATTGCCCATATACATATGAGACACATACCTAAAACTAGATAATAGGAATCGATGACCACAAAGGTCTGATAGTGACCCGAAGGTCTAGTAGTGACCACAAAGGTTTGATGATGACTTGAAAGTCAAGTAGTGACGACAAAGCTCTTATAATGACCCAAAGGTCTAGTAGTGACCATAAAGGTCTATACTAGACCTGAAAGTCATATACTAAACCCAAAGGTCATAGGCTAGAACCGAAGGCTATAATCTAAAGTCAAAGGTCATATAATGGACCCAAAGGTTATGTATTAGGCCAAAAGCCATAATTAGGTATAGAAGTACCCTAGTAACTACTAATCTCCCTAGTTAACTAGTGAACCTGTCCAAGCTAGGTTGTTTACATATATGAGCCATCACCATTTTAATTATGTTTCATCTTTTTAATATAGTTTTTAATTTTTTTACAATCCTTTTAGCCAACAAATGACCAAAGGAGAGTAACTAAGATCACTTCATCATATTAAAACTTTTCATGTCATATTTCCAGACATACGAGCACATTTTATATCATAATCATACATAAGCCTCTTTTTGCACATTATAACCATTATCTCAAGTCATTTACAATCTGTAACATGCAAAACCATTCTTATTATATACCAACATATTCATCTCATCAAATTACTTTGTGAAGGCTTAAAGCATCCACTGTAATGCTCGAAAAATCACAGTGTTATGAATAGTGTTTCCCAAGATGTTAATAGTGTTTTCCTGAGGCCGGGAGCACTAATCCTACTGAATGAAAGTATTAATCATAACATAATTTTTGATAAAATTTGAAGTCAAAACAAAGTCATTTAGATGGTTAAAAATGACAATTAAATTTTATGGCAGTGTCACATAAATAGTAACCTAGTTTTAACTGAACCATAAAATATTCAAAAGTTGCTCAAAAAATTTTAGGATTAGTACAGTCAGATATTTAAATATTCCAAATAGTCCATTGGCACTAGAATCGAAATTTTTAGAGTTCAAAAAGTATTTTTATTAAAATTGGGAAAAATGGTATAATGGCATTTTATTTGATTTTTCTTGTTTTTCAAGCTCTAATTTTTAGAAGGTTATGGGGTATTAATTATATGATTTTAAGGGAGTTTAAGTGAGGATAATTGAAGTGGAAAATAAGAGAGGAAAAATAGGGGGACTTAAGAGGAAATTTTCCTACACCATATAAAGGTCAAAATTGACTATTTTGGTCAATAGTTGAATAGTACTTCTGCTTTCTCCTCTCCCCTTTTAGCCAGCACACTCCCCTTCCATGGAAGCTTGATTTTGTTTCCTTCCATCCCTCAAATCTCACTAATTTCTCACATCTAAATAATTCTTCCAAGCCTCCATGACCCCTAAAAGCTTATAGAAGTGGAAAATTATAGAAAAATCAAAAGATTTGCTCGAATTAGAGTCTCGATGAATAATGACTATTTTTTATTCGAGTAAGTTTTTTCGAGTTCCAATATTTTTCATGTGTTCTATAAGTGCCCAAGAGTCTGTCTATATGTTCAGTTTTATTTTTGAAGTGTATTTGATTTTGTATGATTTTTACAAAATTGAATCTATAATTAGCAATTAACCCGAGTGAGAATCAGAAAAATAAGGGAAAGGCAAAGGCATAAGTGTGCTTGTAATCACCTATTGAACTTGTAGTAAGTGTAATTTTGGAAATTTAATGTGCATGTGTTTGTGCATTTATGAGTGTATGTGTTGAATATGGAATTGTGGAATTTTAGTATAATTGATGTATTTATGTGAATTAATATTGTTAGTTGGTTTTATTAAGTGGAAATAAAGATGATAATTGAATGCATGAAATGTGTGTGTGTGATGTGGGCTGAAATCGGCCTTATGCTTTGGCACGTGTATGTTATTGATGAGAGTGTGTTTAAAATATCATAATTGAGCATTAATGTCTTGTATTATTTTTGGTGGATTAATGACTATGTGTATAATGTTTTAAGTGAGTTGAAATGAATGGTAGTGCCTTAGTTGGTATAGCTGAATGGCCTAAGTAGGAAGTGTGTATGTGAATTAAGTATTATATACATATATGTTGAATATGGTTGAATGCATATGAAAGTATTATGATTAGAGTTGGCCAAATGGTAAAGGAGCAAGAAATACATGTTTTATGATGCATTAGGGTGTGTGTAGCATATATGTATAAATGCTATCATGTGTGTATATAAGTTGGTGAGTTAATGTATGTGAGAATGCTAAATGAGTATTTTGGTGTGTATTTACATGGTATGGCTAAATGGTTTATGAGTTTGTAGGGATGTTGTTGGTTATACATGCCTAATATGTTGGTTTCATATGCATTTTGATGTGTTTGGAACATTGTGGCTGAAATTTTGATTAAGGCATAATATGTCCCTTATTAATGGAAATCACGCCTATTATGCTTATGATATCTCATGAGAGGTTGTATAATGGCACGAGTAATGTTGATACCATTTGAATGATGCATATAAGTAGTTATGTGAAATGTTTTGAGCTTTGGCATAATTAAAATGAGAATAATGAACATAGTTTCCCAGTTGGCCATTTGTTGGCCAAACTACCATGTTTAATTTAATTAAGCTATTTAAATTGGTTTAACATGAAAATTAAGATATGGTGATTGGCTCATGCTAATTAACAACCTAGATTGGATAGGTTGACCAGTCAACTAGGAGTTTAGCAGCTGCTAGGACACTTCAGTGTCATTTTAATGACCTTCGGGTATAGTAATGACCTACAAGTTCGAAATATGGCCATTTGGTCCGGTAATGACTTTTAAGTCTAAAAATGACTTTCAAGTCCGATAATAACCTTTGGGTCCAGTTTGAGAACCTTTGTGGTTCTAATGGCTTAGGTGGCCTGGTGTCCCTATTATCCAATTTAAATCAATGTTTCCTTAAGTATGGGCATTAAAGTATGTAATTGATTATTTTGTTATTTATTGTGATACTTGGTTATGTTGTTATGTTTAATTATGGATACTATGATAAATACCTATTTATGTGGATGATGTATGCTTTAATGTTTGTTTTAGTCATGAGTATAATTTGAGCATGTAAAAAATTTAGTTGCATACACTTAATTTCCATTTCCTACATATGCTTAATGAAGCATAATCACCTTAAATTTCCTTAATTACACCACTAAGCAAATTTGCTTAGTGCATCATTTTATTTGCGATATATAGGTTAAAGAACCATATTAGAGCCAAAGCCTCGAATTTGTTGCAGATTAAGAACAAGCTACTTTTTGAGTATTTTGTTGATTTGTATATATTAATAATGTGATATAAATTATTAGATGGCACTTGTATGTAATTTAAGAGGGATTAGGCCTAATCTGGGATTTATTATTATTTTATAACTATTTAAATAGGTTTTAAACTGTATTTTGATGTTTATTTAGAACTATTTTCTAAGAATGAGTTGTGTTGTGGTTATGGATGGTCAGAAGGACCAAAATGATGTTGAGAATGTGATGATTGAAATATAGAAGTATTGTTTTCATATTTAAGTTACTATTCTTTTTAGGATAGTGCCCCGGTACAGCTATTATGCTACTAGATTTTCAATGCAAGGATTCCCAAAATGAATGTAACATGTTAAACGGATTTTAACTCTTTTAAGAATTGAATTTTTGAGACTTTAAATTCTAACTCAATCATAGTTTGAAAAAGGTTTTAATTTAATCGGATTTTTAAGTAAAGGTAATACAAATAAGTAAGTTCAATAACATGTTTGTGTGCGCATTCCTTATTCGGGTCTAGCAACCAGATCGGGTATGGGGCGTCACATTTGGTGGTATCAAAGCTTCAATTTAGGTGTTCCTTGATATTTAAGGGTTATGTATAAGTGCCATTAGTTTAAAAACTTGCATCAAATGATAATATAGTGGTGAGGCTTATAATCTATTCTTTTGCTTACAGCTTGCGATGAGTTCAAATACACCTCCTACTTAGGAAGAGGTCGAGAGCCATGCTTCGACTATGATTGGCCAAAGAGCTATCAAAGCTACATCTATTTCAAGAATTGACACTAGGCAAGCATCCTCAACAACATAAGTACCACTAGTGTTCCTAAAAGAGATGTTGGATTTGCTGAGATAAGCCATAGGGGTAGCACATCCACTGCCTCCACTGATTTATTAGCCACCTCTAGTACCACAAGCTCTCTAAAAGACATATCTTGAAAGGATTAAGAAGATGGGAGTCAAAGATTTTAAGGGTAGAGGTATTATAAATGCAAGTGTAGTAAAGTATTGGATGGACAAAACCACCAAAATCATGCAGCAGTTCAACTGCCCACTAGAAAAGAAAGTTATTTATGCCACTTCTTTGTTACAAAAGGAAGCTTTCAAGTGGTGGAAAGCTCTAACAGAACATAAGAATGAGGCTGACCTGACATGGGATTACTTCTTAGAGGAGTTCCAAAAGAAGCATATATCTGAGCAATACTTGGATGCTAGAAGATAAGAGTTTGTTAACCTTAAGTAAGGGTAGAGGTTGATACCTGAGTATAAGAAGGACTTCACCATGTTAAGAAGATATGCTAAGGACATGGTTTAGATAGAAGTTGATAGATGCAAGAGATTTAAAAAGAGGTTGAATGTAAAGATCAAGGTAAACATAGCTCTTATAAAGATTCAGCATTTCTCTGCATTAGTATTAGCTTGCCTTGTGGCAGAGGAAGCATAGAAGAAGAAAAAAGAATTCTACTAGAAGAAAAGATCCTCCAGTCAGGGATCAACTAGTACTGCCTAACATTCAGACAAGAAGTTCAAAAGGACTCAATTAGGAGCACCACAACAAACTAAAAGCAGGGTCAAACTCATAGACAAAGACATGGAACTTAGAATAAGACAAGATAGCAATAGTCTCAAGTTGATAATGCCACAGTGACTATAGCTCAGAGCAATTAGTAGCCCAAGTGTCAGAACTATCATAGGAGACATAATGGAGAGTGCTAGAGATCAAGACTGAGAGTCTATTTTGGGCATGGTGCAGCAGGCCATTTCATTGGGAACTACCCTAAATAGTTTGAGGGTCGACAAAGGTCTACACTTAGATCAGTTAAAAGACTGAAAGGGGATCAAGGTGAGAAGATAGTTGGTACTCAGGGAGCCAAGAGTAGAGCGCCTACCAGGCAGTATGCTATTAGAGTTAGAGAGGAGACTGATTCACCTTATGTGATAGCGGGTACCTTTCTTCTCTTTAATTCTCCTGCTTTAGCTTTGATTGATTTGAGGTCTACACACTCATATATATGCACTGCATGGGCACAAGATTAAGGTTAGCTTTAAAAAACCTTGACATAGAGATTATGGTTAGCAACCCTATAGGCCAACATGTAGTTATGAACAAAGTCTACAAAGAAAGTCCCTTGACAGTATAAGGATAGTAGTTCTTGGCTTATCTCATTGAGCTACCTTTCAATGAGTTCAACTTGATCTTAGGCATGGAGTGGTTATCCAAATATCAAGCATTTATGGACTATGGATAGAAGCGAATATCTCTTAAGGCTGATGACGGGATAAAGATTACAATGGTTAGTGAGAGAATGAATTTCTCTCCAATATGGTATCAACTATTACAGCTAGATGGATATTGAGAAAGGGTTGTCAAGCTTTCTTGGCATATGTATATGATGTTAGTAAAGAAAAGCCAGATGCTAGTGCAATATTAGTGGTGTCAGAGTATGTAAATGTTTTTCTTGAAGAGTTACCCAATTTGCCACTAGAATGGGAACTTGAGTTTAGCATAAAGGTTTTACCTAGCACTACTCTGGTATCAATAGCTCCTTACAAAATGGCTCCTGTAGAGTTAAAGGAGTTAACAAAAAGGTTTAGTTGCAAGAGTTATTTGACAAAGGTTTTATAAGATTGAGTGTATCACCTTAGGGAGCACCAGTTTTATTTGTTAAGAAGAAATAAGGTTTTTTTCGATTATGTGTGGACTACCGACAGTTGAACAAGGTGACCATCAAGAACAAGTATTAGCTTAGAGGAGCTGGGGTGTTTCCCAAGATTGATCTAAGGTTTGGTTACTACCATTTAAGGTTAAAGAAGTAGATGTGGCTAAGACTGCTTTCAGGATACATTATGACCATTATGAGTTTTTGGTAATGCCATTTGGGCTTACCAATGCTCCTGCAGCCTTTATAGCTCTCTTAAATTGAGTCTCCTGGCCATTCCTAGATCAATTTGTGGCAGTCTTTATAGATGATATTCTAGTATACTAGAAGAGTAAGGAAAACATAAATAGCATATGAGAATAGTTCTTCAGTTCTACAAGATTAAAAGCTCTATGCTAAACTTAGTGAGTTTTGGCTTGGTAAAGTGTCTTTCTTAGGACACATAGCTTTTATAGAAGATATTCGAGTGGATCCTAGTATGATACAAACTGTTATGGAATAGAAGTTGCCTAGGAACACAACAGAGATCAGAAGTTTCCTTGGTTTGGCCAAATACTACAGACAGTTTGTTAAGGGTTTCTTCTTGATTGTAGCACCTATTACTCGATTATTAAGGAAGGATGTGAAGTTTGTTTAGGATGATCGATGTTAGGAAAGTTTTGACAAGCTGAAAGCCATATTGATAGAAGCTCATATCCTTGTACAGGCAATTTCAAGGAAGGATTTTACTATCTACAACAATGCATCTCATAATAGGTTAGGTTATGTTATAATGCAAGAAGGCAAAGTTGTTGCTTATACTTCGAGAAGTCGCATGAGAAGAACTACCCTACTCATGATTTGGAGCTTGTAACAATTGTGTTTGCTTTGAAGATTTAGAGACACTATCTCTATGAAGAAAAGTATTATGTTTATATAGATCACAAGAGTTTAAAGTATCTTTCTACTGAAAAGGAGCTGAATTTGAGATAGAGACGGTAGATGGAATTGATCAAGGACTATGACTGCTTAATTGATTATCATCCAGGGAAGGCTAATGTTATGGTAGATACTCTTAGTAGGAAATTCATGGCAGCCATAAGAGCCATGAATGCTAGATTAAAACTCATGAATGATGATACTTTATTGGTAGATTTGCAAGTGAAGCCTAGTTTGCTACAATAAGGATTCTCAAAAAGATGATCATAAGTTGATAATTGCGATTAGTGCCATTCAAGAGGGGAAGCCTACTGAGTATGAAATCAAAAGTGATGGTTATTTGTACTACCACAACATAATATATGTACTAGATGTGGAAGAGTTAAGGAAATAGATTTTACAAGAAGCCCATAGTGCTCCTTATGCTATACATCCTGGTAGTAACAACATGTATCAAGATTTGAAGTTATCTTATTAATGGCTGGGTATAAAGAGAGATGTGTTAGAGTTCATGTCCAAGTGCCTTACATGTCAACAAGTGAAGGTTAAGCATCAGGTTCCCTTTAAATTATTTAATCCCATATCAATTATTGAGTGGAAGTGGGATAAGATCATAATAGACTTTGTTGTTGGTTTACCTATGACAAAGAGCAGATGCGATTCAGTTTGGGTTATGGTAGTTCAGTTGACCAAGACCATGCATTTTATACCAGTTAAAATAGATTATTGTGACACCCTCTACCCGTTCTCCCTGAACAAATAAGGTGTGTCTGTACTTTCCCTATTTCTCCGTCAGGCACTACCGGACATTTCAAGATATTCGGGCAGTATAACGGCTGCCCTGTTACCTAGCCCAAACTTGATCCTGCAAGAAAAACACTTTTAAACACCAAACAACACCCACAACCTCTAATGGACCCTCTGGTCCTCCAAATCACAGACAGTATTCATCAGTTATCAATCATAGGGTCAGAGATCCACAAATAAATAGGCATTCACATAACCATCATGATATATATAAAATATTGCAGTTCACCATACAACCTATACCCACTATTTTACATGAGTGCATACCTATATATCTTATAAAAGAAAGAAAAACAATATACTAAAAAGACTCTTGTTCAGCTACACTGTGCTCCTTGTCTGATGCTCTGAGTCCCTCTGTTTATGACTTGTGCATCAGAACACCGGCACACTGAGTATAAACTCAGTGGTGGAATATATCAAACTAAATATGTCATTTACATACACAGATGCAAATTCACAAGCAATATGTGTCAATTAACCTGATTTCTTTACTAGACCTTTAAATACTGAATTCCTTATTATTATCGATTCAATTACGTTGTAGGCCCATGATAGACAGGCATCACTTTAAGACACTGGATACAAGGGATATATGGTGTGCAG
>CANXYI010571361.1:0-10441 GCA_948208565.1 Hura crepitans
GATATTCTATTAATTATTGAATTTAAATATTTATATGCTTAACCTAAGGATTAATTAATTAAAATTAAACTTAATTATTATTTTTATGACCTAAATACCCTTCTGATAATACTTAGGTGAAAACTAACCCTAAGGGCATGAATGTAAATGACCAACTATAAAAGCCTCTTTCCTTTTTCCATCCTCTACCGTCAGCTCCCTTATCCCTTTTTCCTTCTTCTTCCTTTTCTGTTACAGACTTCTTTATCCTGTCTCCTCTTCTTCTTCTTCTACCACTTACTTTTCCTATTTTACTGATAACTCCTCTATCTCTGTTAAATGAACTTTAGTCATTACTGCCAACTACAGTAGTTCTCCTCTATCTAACACCATCGCTTATAACAACCAATGACTCCTTCATCTCACTTTTCCATTACTGCTCTTTTCCTCTTTCCTTATTCATTATTTCTCTACACTCTCTACTAGTTACCATTATCTTAATCTTTTTTTTAGTTTCCAAGCAATAGTTCTATCTAGAAGCCACAAGAAATTCCTAGATTTGCTATTAAACCTAAGACAAATGTGAAATTAGCATTTGTGGGGGGTTCATCTTCGAGTTTTTGCCGAAGCAAACTTAAAGGCTCCATGCAGACTAAAGGTTTAAGGTATTTCTTTACCTCCTTTTTTTATGTTATTATTTTTTTTTGAAATTTCTCTTTTTCTTTTGTTTTGAAACTCTAAACTCCTTTTTATAAATCTCGCCTTTTTCCTCTGTTTAAACTCGAAGGAAACTTCGGCTTGTTTCTCGATATTTTTACCTTTATTTCGGGTTAGAGACTATCTTCTCACTTGGATCTGTTCTTACTCTAAAGGTAATTTTTGTTATATTTTTTTATTGAATAGTAATGCTTTGAGTTCTTTTCTAACATTTTTTTTACCCAGCTAAGGTTTATAGAGATGTTGAATTGATTCTATAATAACAAAATGTTTCTCGTAAAAAGGAATTCCTTAACATATTTTTTTTTGTGTTTGATGTTCTCTGTATTTTCATCTCCTCTAAATAGCAAGTTTTTCTATTTATCATATTTTATTGATCACCTCTCTTTCTTTTTTCATCTTTTATTGATGTTTGTACATTTAACAGAGGACCAATAAAAGTCTTGAAGCAAAGAGAAAATTTATTTTGAGAAGGGGTTCCAAATTTTTGAGCTTACGATTTTCCCTAAGCTAAGTCTTTTCTTCATATTTTTGTTGTATTATTTTCATTATTTTTTGTATCTTACTTTATTTTTATCCTAAATGTCTTCATGTTTGCTTATATGAATATATTATGTCATTATATCTTGACTTAGAAGGTATATATGAAATAAGATTTTTTTTTATTTTTGGACAAAACTGCATCATTATTTCGTTAGGTCTGCTTAACTATTTATAAGGAGATTCAGAACAATGTAGAGTGAATTTCAAGTTTCGAGTTTTTAACATTTAAGCTCTTATATGTTTGACTGGTTGGTTCATTTCCCTTTATTATTGCTTAACTCCTAAAATTTTATACATTATTTCTCCCTAATTACCTTCTAAGGATTGATTACTCAATTCAATATTTGAAGTGAATCTTTCTTTGCTCTTATATGATTTTTTTAAAGCTAAATGATGAAAGTACATATATGCTTAAATTATTTTCTTTCATTGCTTTATAATGAGCCTTAGTTGAATATTCTAAATATATACATGTACTTTGTTTTAGCTATAAGGTTTATTATGATTAGATTGTTAAGTTATTAGTCCCCTATCAGAATGAGAATTTTTTTATTTTATTTATTTATTTATTTTTCTTTATTTTCTTCTAGTTTATTTAAATTTGAATTTGGTTTCATGTATAAGTTACTGTATTCCTTGATTTTTCTGTTTTGGCTATATACTAAAGTGAAATCTTGTTTCTCTTCATTTCTTATTTTCCTTTTTATATTTTCTTGTGATACTTATTATCCCTGATGAGTATGTCTATATATAGATCCTATACTATCTATATTGATTTGCTTTATTGATCTCTGATTCTATGTTAATCTCTTATCTTTTTTTGACATGTTGAAATGAGGAGCAAAAAATGAAAATCTGGACTTAGATGATTTTCAATTCAGAGATTCCTTCTTCATCTGAGGAAAGCTGGACTAGCTAAGCTAAGCTTTTCTATCCTTAGTTTTAGGCTTATTTTCTGTCTTATATCCACTATGTGATTGAGATGTGTGTGTTGGTAGACAATTTAAGGGACTTACTGCATGTGTTCTGTTATGTTTCCTATATTTATTAAATTGATAAGCCCAGATACCTAATATTTCCCTATTGAAGGAATCTAGGATATGCATGATTTCTACATCCTTTTTTATTTATTTTTTTGTCTTTTAAAACTTGCTCTTTTTCATTTTAACTTGCTATTTCCATTCAACCCTTTTTTTATTAACTTCTTTAAAATGGCATTTATTTTAGCCGTATGAGGATAGGGAATTAAATGAAAATTTGTCTTGAAGCTTATATGGATAGTTCATTTATTTTTTAGGATGTTGGCAGCATTTTTTTTAAAAAAAAAAACAAACATTCATCTAGACAAATTAGGTAGATTAGTTTGATCATACATTATAGCCATGGAATTTTAGATCAAGATTGACCCTTTCCCACACATTGCAAAAATCACAACTAACTTTTACAATGCATATAGGAATAGATTCCTTAGCAAATATATAAAATGAGACAACATATTTGCTAACTTCCTTTAACCCTTGAAAATCAAAACTGACTTTCAAAGAAATTAAAGTGAGAGTCAATAAAAAATAAAGAGAATAATTGAAATTACCTTATGATTTCCTTGTTGATTCTGTAGTATCCTTTGCTCTATCTTTTATTTTGCTACTGCCTCCTTCTGGTTATTCTTTTTCTATACTCTTCACAACTTGTTGTTGCTGTATTTTGGTTCTATTTTCCTTTTGTTTCCATCTTCTTACTTCTCTACTGCTACTTTTTCTTCTTTCTATTTTTTACTGCTATTTTTTTGCTTTAGTTTTTTTTGTGCTTTTATTTTCTGCTTTCTGCTCTTTTTTTTATCCCCTCTTTTCTTTTTACTCTATGTTTTTTCTTTTTTGCTCTCTATTTTTTCTGTCCCCCCCAGATTTACCCCAACTACTGCCTTTTATAATATTTCTGCACTCTCTTTTTTCATTGTAGAAATAGCCTCCCCCTTACCTCTCTCTATTTATAGGCTGTAGGTGCAGATTTTTTTTCTACTTTTTTTATTGGGCTAGAGTTAAATGTTGGAGTTGCAAGCTAGGCTATCAAACTACTGGGCTTGGGTCATTTAAGCCCAACAATCCACTTTGTCCTTTTTCTTTTTTTACATTGTAACTAATATTTTATTTTTTGTAATATTCTTTAATTAATTTTTGTAATTAATATTTTATTTTTGTAATATTCTTTAATTAATTTTTGTAATGAATATTTTATAGTATTTATTTGTTAATGTTATGAATGCATCATTAGTGACTTAATTTTAGTTCTTAATTTTAACTAATAACCTAAGTATATTTAAATAAGGGACTTCATATTACCAATTATTCTATTTAAATATTTTTAATAACAATATTTGAATAATAAAATTTTAAATTAAGTGATTATTATAAAATATCGAGTAATATATTTATAAATCTCATGCAAACAATAATAATAATAGTATTATTATGACCATAATAACTCTTTTTATAAGTGAGTAACATATAATAAAGTTATGAAATATATTAACAACTCATTTTTAATTAACTCTTTTTTTTAGTGATATAAATTATTTAGGATGGACAAAAATGGGTATCTACAATTCCCTTAAGAGAAACTCTTTCTCTAGGAAGATAGCATGCTTTGAAATAAATATCCTTTGTTTTTATGTATTATAAAAATAATATCCAAGTGACTCCTTTGGATATCCCATAAATAAGCACTTGTCAGATTTAATGTATGACATATTCAACGTAGCGTGAGTTTGGTCTAGTTTTGGACTTTTGCTACATTGATTTCCTCAAGCCAATGGAAACCAATTTGGGCTAGACCTTAGGTAGTTATGCATGAATTACAAATCCAAAAAGAAATAAATAGAACTTTTCTAGCTATTTCTTTTAGTCTTCATTGGTGGACCTTCTTCTTTATTTTGCTCCTTGCATTTTTTCATCCTATTCTAATCTTATGTAATCTAATTATATGACACTCGTAGCATTTCTTAGTTAATAAATAAGATGAACATGGTCAATTAAATTGTGGTTAGTTAGATAATGGGTTAATAAGGATTAATTAATTTAATTTAAGAAGAGTTGTATTAAAGTAATAAAATTTTTTTACGATTTTTAGTGTGGTAGCAAAATGGAGAGGAGGTGAAGGTATCAAGGAATAATTAAGAAGAGGTGCATTATGGGTAGTTATAGGTAAAAATGGAATTAAGAAGGGCTGACAAAGATTTTTCCCATGTAAATAGGCATAAAATGTCGGTTAATTCCATTTAGGGGTTTCGATGGTAGCCTTTACCAAATAAAAAAGAAAGAAGATTAGTTTATAAGAAAGAAATGAGATAGAAATGGGAAACATAGTAGAGGAACAAAGTAACAACAAGGAAATTGGGTTTTTAGGGTAAAAACCATGATGGAGCAAACATGAATTGTCTGAGAATAGGAGGAGTACGCAGTTGCAAGTCCAGCAAATGTCTGTTACCATAGTAGTTGTTAGTGTGTATGGTTAAATTTCCATAACAATGCACTTACTGTAGTAGTAGACGACAACATTAAGAGGTAAGATGCACTTTAGTTTCTATTTTGGTTAGTTTGTGCAATTGAGTATATAAAAAAGGGAATTAGTTAACTAAGGTAGTTAGAAAGAGACTTGAGAGTTGCTGCAAAAAGATGAAAAGGGAACAAAATGAAATTAAACATTGGTGAATCCTATAATTATTGGTTCATAGCATTAGATGGGGCTGATCGACAAGGTGAAACATAGGAAAGGGGCATGCTTAGCAGGATAAAGAAGGTGAGATGGTGAGTGAGCAGCTCTACTGCTGTAGCATAATAGCATAGCTATTGCAGCTATTATGTGTGCACAACAAGTGATGTGCCACCCACCTTGGAGTTAATAGCCACTGCTAGGCATAGAAGAAAGGGTGGTTACGAGCATATGGTGATTTTACTATAAGGGGAGGTTAGTGATCAATAAAAGGGGATATAAAATGAGCTACTGCAGTATCCAATGGCATTAGCAATAGCAAAGCATGATAGCAAGTGTTGGTGGTAGCTATAGTAACTACAATTAGAAGGTGAGGAAAATCAGTGGGGTTCCAAAATAGTGACAAATTGTGTAAGGAACCTATAGTTAATAAGGGATAACTAAGAGGGAATTGAGGGAGAGATAAGAAAACAAAAAAGGGATTGAGAAGTTACAGTTAAGATCACATATAAGTAGCTTTTAATAACTACCAAATTATATCAATTACATGAATGTAACCTTTAAAGAGGCTTTTTTTACATGAGTAGGGGATAAAATAGAAGCAAACCTAGTTCAAAACAAAGGAAAAGAAAAGGTGTGGGCTATAATGAGGAGGTGCACATCAAGGGATTTCAGTATATGTACTCTTTTATCTCTCATTCTCATAAAAATATTAATATCACAAGACCATTTAACTAATATTAGTTGACATAAATAATGTTGTAATATCACTTGTGTTTGCATGCTTATACAACATTAATACAATGCATTAGTTATGCTTGCATAATAAGTACTTATGCATTAGAAGCATACCTATATTAATTACATGAAGCCCATGTAATATGGAAAACTGAGCACTAGATGATAATGCATTATCAAGGTTACAGATCATATGCATTCATTTAGGAAATGATAGGTATAAACCTTTATGATGAGACTAAATGGGAATGCATTTTTATAGTGTTTGCTTTTATACCATATTGGTACTAAATCATGGAATACAGGAAACATGCATGGAAACCCTAATGCTATATAACTAAATCCTACAGAAATCAAGAGAACTTTATTAGACATAAGTTATTCATGTTGTAGTATGATAAAAGTAACTAGCCTTTAAAAAAGGTAATGTAGGGAACATGATTAACAAGGCAAAGACAACATAATGACTTAATAGAATGAGAACACCTTGTATGTTCCTAGTAAGGCTAAGAATTAAACAGATTGAGATTAATAACCAAGAGCTTGTGGTAAACCTTTTACAAAATCCAAGATAGGGTTGCTTTAGCATGCTAGATAGGGATTTATGTAGATCTATGATTCATATGAGCTTAACACTAGTGCCATATGAGCCATTATGTGATTGATAGTGGTGAAGGCTATAGATTTGATTACAATTATTAGTTTAGAGAATGGCAAGAGGGTTAGGCCAGCCTACCTTTGTCACATGCTTCACGTTACATGTTATATTCCCATTTACCCTTCCTCAGGGTCATTTCAGGAGAGTATTACCTATGGTTCTAGTAAAGTTTGAAAAGGAAAATCCTAAGACAAGACTGGTAATCTTAACTTAACACATAGAGCCACATAAAAGAGAAACTCATGGTAAGTCATACACACTCACTAATACCCATATGACATTTAGGATTAAAGATGTGTATGATCAAGTGAGGTCTAGGCAATATAGCTCACTTTAGGACTTACACGTAAACATATTACATACCCTGATGGTGTATTCTTACCGCAACATCTTAGACTAAGGAAGGATTAAGCCACAAGTGAGTGAACATTCCATACAACTTCGTTATATGAACACTTTAAAGTACAGTAAGTGAGCACATAAATACACCTCTCCTATATTACATGATAATAATTGCATGCCCTGGTAAAACCAAGTTCATATGTATTTGATCAATTCATATAAGTCCTTACACCATGATTATAAAATAACTTGACTCTTTATTTTAGCTATTATATAGTGAGATATAGACATAACGGAGTACCATTAGGTGTACCTATTCAGTACGGTGGGTTTTTACCTCACACAGGTTATAGGGGCTAGAAGATAATAAATGGATGTACAATTCTGATTAGGTGTGTAGAAGACAAGCATCAAAGTCTCAAGCAATAGAAATTTTCGTTTACACACATGTTTCTCTTTATATTTATATTATCTAGTATATGGCATATATAGATGATAACAAAAAAGGACGTATATGGTTGTAACTTTGTTATGTATATACATAAGTCACCTAAATGCCTTTTAAACCTTGATGGGATGGACTATGAATGTATATGTATACTTTTGTGCATATGAACAGGATCAAGTTGACTGTATGCTAGTAGGTTATGAGTTGTTTGTCACAAAATAGGGAAGTTGGGATTAACCTCTTCCCTTAAGGAGAGATGTTTAGTTGTGTCCTTAAGTTATATATAGGTGCAGGAACCTAGGTGACTGTGGTATGGATTTGCATGCTTAACTATTGATAATGCTTGTCTTTATTATTTCCTTAATAGGTAGGATTTAGTATTACAAGTAAGGAAGAAAGTTTTACATGTTTTCTTTTAGGGGGTTATGAGATTTCAAGCCTAGGCTAGGCATATTAACCAGTAAGCCTCTCCCAGGCATCCTAGTTATGTTATGGTAGGGGCATAGCAAATTACATATCATATAAATAAAAAGACCTTATGTTACATGTGAAGGGAATGAGGTAAGAAGAGAAATACAAATAGAAAAAAGAGAAAAGGTTGAACACATAGGCCTAATTTCACCAAGATAAAATTCATGCAATGCAAGATAAATCATATTGGTATTTTAGTCTATAACTAGCCATTAAGCCAATCATACACCCTTAACATTTTTCTAATGTAACACCATTATAGTCGATTGTCGAAATTATAACACTTATAAAACAAATTTTGGTACTCTTCTATAGTCATACTTGAAATTCACATGCCTTTATGAAGAATTAATCAAATTAATCATGCAATTTAATTATTAATCCACATTAAAAATTAAATTACATCTATCCATTTTATAGAAGTCTAATCTCATTATAATTCCAAGTAATCATATTACTTTAAGGCAAATGACCTAGAATTGAATCTAGGGCTTCATATGAGGAGGTCATGGGCATAGAACATCTCATTTTATTCAAGTCTTTATTCGTCAATTTTATCCATATTAGACCAGAATAAAATTTATTCTACATAATTAATTAAAATCCTAATCATATTAGAAAGATAAATTAATTTAGGAATTAAATGGATGTTCTTTACTAATAGAGTTTTAGACATTCTAAAAATCGATATTTGTTGTACATCACCATAAATATGAAAATTGACTAATAAATTCAACACTTAATTTTATTCAATCAATTTAATGATGATATATAACATATATTTCTAGATATCCAAAATCCAATTATATTGAATTTTAATTTAATTAAAAATTTTTAAACAGTAATCACAAAAATTCGCATTCTATCTAAATAATTCAACCATTTGTAACTTGGATTGAGAAATTGATCCAAACCACATAAGATTAGATCTAATAATCATTGAAATATTTTTGAATCTACAATGATAAGTTTTATCAAATAAAAATTGGCATATAAGTTGTGACACTCATGGCTAACGAAGGAGACAAAACCAAACATCACATAATACAAAATTATGATAATCTTGATTATCAAGCAAGTTAATGAATCTAATTCATATCCAAATGATTTTTACCAATTACAGACCTTTAATTAACCTCATAAATATCAAATATTTATGAAAAATCAATTTTGAACATATTAGAAATTAATCAAATCAATTTGCACAACAATTGTGCAATTTTGGTTTTAGCACCACTTTAAAATTCAAAATTTTAATTTAATTAATTTCCATTCTCCTTAAAATTAATTTTCAAGCAAATATTACTAGAATTAAAATCATATTTTAATTTGTGATTTAAAATATCATATCTACAAAATATTTAATTGAATCAAAATTGCATGAAAATCGAGGCAAAAGACCTTCTTATGTGTATACACCTTTTTATGCGCATAAAAGTATTTTTTCCTCTAAAATCTAACTATGACATGCAATCAATTCTCAATTTTATTCATGATAAATTAAATATAATCATATTAAAATTAATTTAAACATATATATATATATATATATATATATATATATATATATATATATATCTCTAGAATTAACTCACACCCCTAAATTGAAAAAAATCAAACATCACATAAAAGATTTAAGTCAATCGTAATCACAATTTTTTCAATTTTGATTCTTTCATAGAATTTAGCTCTGATACCAATGTCGGTTTTCTTGAGAAAAATGTAGTGGAATTTTAAAATTTTTTAGAAAATTAAACATTGATTTATGGACTCGAAAGAGTCAAAACATTATTTATAATTAATTAGCAATGTTTAAATGTTTACCGTGAATAACTTCTACTATATTCCTTCTTTTGTTGTTGCACCGGGTTATTGCAAACCACATTATTCGTCAAGATTGAAAGTACCTCTAAGGTCTCCAAATGATGAGATTGAAGAGTAAATTGCTAGGGGCTAGTAAGCAAAATACACGGATGAAGAAGAATATAAAGGAAATAAGAGAGTTTGTGCCTTATAATTTGCGTATAAAATGACTACAAATTATGTCTCTCTATGGCTATTATAATTTAGGCCTATTTATACCTTAATAAACCCTATTTAGGTCATATTTTAAATTTTAAAAGCTAATAAAAAAAATCCTACTAAAGGGCCACACATGTGGGTCCTTTTTGGTCTATCATATAGACCCAAAATTGGGCTTATAAGCATATACACATAGACCTATGTGGATTTCTATTTTATAGCTCAAAAAGGCCCATAAATCTAGCCATCATGTGGTTTGATTTAAGGTCTTTTTAACCCTTAATGGGTTTAATAAATTCATATATCAAATGCATAAACAACATGACTTAATAATGTCCAGTATTGGAAACCCTAGTTCTGGTTTCCAAAAATGGACTAGGCCCACTTTTTAAAAACCTAGTTCTAGTTTCCTCATCTGTCATTGAGCTCAAAGCTCAATCATGTCCTCTCTTCATCCTTAGTTGATATCTCATATTAACATGCCAATTAAACACTTTGAATCTCTTATTTCTCATCTATGTGTGTGACCTTATGGGTTTTTTTTAAAAATATTGGTAATATACAGTGCACAAGAGTCCTAGTCTAATTGGGATTCCTGTGGTCCAATCTTATTGGCCCAATAATTGGAACCCAATTAATCATTAGCTTATGTATAAGTCCAAAGAGGTGTTTAGCCACACATCAAGATTACTCAAACATAAAAAATGTCAAGTGGTTTGACTTAACCTTTTATATACAGTTACCATCCAATTCGTCTTTTCACCGGACATAATCTTATTTAGGTTTAAGTATGGACATGTATTAACTTAATGCTT
>CANXYI010571476.1:0-14948 GCA_948208565.1 Hura crepitans
TAATAAGAAAAAAAAGAACACTTCTACCTATTTCTTCTTGGTCCTTCTTAGTGGGCCTTTTTCTTTACTTTTGCTCATTGTATTTCTTTATCTTAATATAATGCTATGTAATATAATTACATATCATATAAATTAGAAGACCACATGTTACATGTGAGGAGAATTTGATGAGAACATAAATGTAATAAAAAATAAGAGAAAAAGATTAGGACACACATGCCCAATTTATCTGAAGAAAAAATTCATATAATGCATATCTATCTCATTGATCTTTTTCCATAACTAGTCATCATGCCAAACATACACCATTAACATGCATTTCTAATACACATAATTGACTTGCAATTTTTAGATCCTACTTGGTTTAATTTAGTTTATTTTCAACTCTTGCAAAATTAACATGACATGTATGCTTAGCTTTATGAAATTTTAAATATGGCAATTAATCTCATTAATCTAATTAATCAAATTAATTCCATATTTAAACATCATTTCCAATTTAGAAATCATTTCTAAATAGAAAAAATTTTCAATCCAATTGAAAATTGTTTTTGGGATTCTAGGGTTACATATACTTGAAAATGTTTATTTTCTTCCTACTATGGGTCCAACCAATAATTAATATATAAATTTAATTATTTAATCCAATTAATTAATTAAATTTACATAAACTCCAATAGTGCCAAAAATAAACTCCAATAGTGCCAAAAATGCAATTTCTATCATTTACTAATAAACCAATTTGCATGGTTTTGTAAAATAATTGTTCCAAAAAATTTTGGCCTAATTCTAGCAAGCATGAACATATAAAATCATATACAATGACCAATAAAATTATTCCAAATTAATCAATTTAATTAATCAACTCAAAATTAATTTATTGATAACTACTGATAACAAATACGGTATATGTTCATATAACTATTACAAAACTATGAAATCAATTCACATGCAATAAGTTTTAAGCATTCAAAATAATCAAATTAACTTCATAATTGTACAATAATTATGAAAAGTAGGTTTGGAATTTAATGGAAGCAAAATAAAATTTTGACACCATTAATAAAATCTTAATCAATTTTATAGGAGTTGTCAACAAGCAAAATTATTTTCAAATAATTCTTTTAATTATCAAATAAAATCCAATTTTATTGATCAAATTTAGTATTACTTTTCAATCCCTAAAGAACTTATAAAAAATAATTTGGGGCTATAAAATTAAAAGAAATCATTCGAAAAAATTTAACCTAATTTAGTCATTTTCTACATTAAAAAATAGCTTGAAAATTGTGTTCAAAATTTTTTTTAAAACACCAAATAAAATCCAATTTCATTGGATAACTCCAAAATTAAATTTACATTCCTTAGGAACCTAGAAAAAAAATAATTTGGGGCTGAGAACATTAAAAAAGGACTCAACAAAATTTTCCAAAGCTAGTTGATTGATGCTATCAGAATTTGAGTTTATTGTTCAATTAATTATTTTAATTATCAAATAAAATTCAATTTTATTGATCAGCACAAATTCAAACTTTAGAGTTTTAAGAACCTAAAAATTAAATTTGGGGCTAAAATTAATTAAATAACCATTCGAACTAAACAATAACATTCTAGTCGATCGACACAGTAAATTTTCACAATTTTGGTTCATTTATACATATAAAATCTCAGAAATTCACAAAGCTAAAAAAAAATTATTTCTAGTTAGTTTTAATCCATATGTAACTATTAAAAAAGAACAAAATTAGAAAATCATATAAAATATAAATAATTCAAACCAAAATTTTAAAGCTTAACCATGAGATACCCACAAACTGTGATAGTTTTAAACTTCTCAATAAAACCTAGCTTTGATACCATTGTTGGTTTTCATAAACTCATGAATAGTAGAAATAAAACATACACGGAACCCAAGAAAAGGTTAGAACATAAAAAATAAAAAAAAAATTTATATTAAAAACAAAAAATTTATATTAGATGAAATCATAGAATAAGAATTTATTGTAATTTCTCTATGCAAATCCTATATGTTGCTTTATTTTTCTTTTACTATTCTCATTAGATTGTTGCAAACTATAATGATCCTCAGTTGAGAAACTTCCAAGGTAATCTACATAAGAAGTTTTTAGAAAATAGCAACTTGAAAAATCTAAGTGCTAGTAGGATTTTCAAGCAGATGAAGAAAGAAGAAGAAATTTATGTGTTTTCAATTTTTTATGCAACAATTTCTACTACAAAAAATATGTGTATGGTGACAGTAGTTATAAAGGTTATTTATAATTTAAATAAACCCTTTTTAGTTTAGATTTTAACACTTAAAATCAACCCTAAAATGAGCCAAATTGGATTAGTTCTAATTTTGACACTTAAAATCAGTGCTAAATTGAGCCAAATTGGACCCACATATTAGGCCTTATTCAAGTAACATCTGACAAATCTCAGTGTTGTGAATAGTACTTCGAGGGATGTAAATAGTGTTTCTTGAGGCCAGGTCACACTAATGTTATGGAATGGAAGTATTAATTATATCATAATTTTAGGTGAAATATGAAGTGAAAATGAAACTGTTTAGATGGTTGAAAATGACAGTTTAGCTTTACAGCAGTGTTATGTGAATAGTGACTTAGTTTTAGCTGAACTATAAAATATTCAAATTATGCTCAGAAAATTCTAGGATCGATACAACCTGATGCTCAAATATTTTAAATAGTCCATTGGCACTAGAATTGGAATTTTTGGATATCGAAAGTATTTTTACTAAATTGGGTAAAGTTAAAAATTTATGTTTTAATCAATTTTCTGCAGTTTTTGTGCTTACATTTTTAAAGGCTTATGGAGTATGCTTTTAAACAAATTTTTGAGAGTTATTTGAAGGAAATAAAATAGGTCTCAATTTTTATGAAAAAAGAAAGAAGAAAAGAGAAAAATATGATTTTTTCTTAAAACCCCACACATATAAAAGGGTCAAATGTGTTTTAAAATGGTCAACCAAGGAATAGTGACCAACATCCTTCTTCCTCTTCTCTATTCAAGGCATCAATACAGAAACCCTTTTTTTTCTTTCACTTTCCTCTAAATTAACACTAATCTAAATCATCTAAACACAAAGTTAACTTCTCTATCACCTAAAGACACTAGATTTAGCGAGAAATTGCAAGAAAATCAAAGGATTTAGACGATTTTAAATCTTAATAAATAGTAACCCCATTTGCGTCAAGTAAGTTTTTTGAGTTTCAAAATTTTTCTTAGGTGCCCAAAAGCACATCTATGTTGTCGATTTTGATTTTTGAAGGTCGTTTGATTTTATACAAATTTTTACAAAATAAGTACGTATTTATAGTTGTACTGACTAGCAATTGGTAGATAAGGGGAAAGAGAAGGTGCGAACGAGCTCGATGTTGTCATTTAAACTCATTGTAAGTGTACTTATGGAAATTTAATGTGTGTTTATGCGTGATTATGTATGATCATGTGTATGTAAGTATGTCATATTGCTATAAATTAGTATTTATGCATTTTAGTGTTGTTAGGTGAGTTAATTATTATGAGTATAATGCTTGAATAGTGTTGAATTAAATAGTGAATGTTAAAGTGATGTATAGCCGAATGGCCTAAGTAGGAAAGTGCATGGGTGTATTGAATAATTTGTATGTATGTACACTTATTAACATAAGTGATGATGAGACATGCCTAAATCCTATATGTTTTATAATGATAGATGTGGTAGAATGAATTTTTATATGAGAGCATGCATTACGACCAAATGGTTAGATGGCTAAGAATGCATGTTTTATGGCGATTAATGATGCATGAGGGAATATATATACATGTATGGTGATGTTAAGTGTGATATTATAATATGGTGCATGGGCTTGTCAAATTAGCATTTTGTGTATGTGGATGGATTATGGTTGTAACACCCATAAAACATGGCTTTTAGGAATAGTACTTTTTGAGTTATGTTTAGGGTTCTCGAGTAGTAGGCCCAATTGAAGTCACCTAGAGAGGGGTTTACTAGTCATGTAACTTTAATGGGCAAAATAAGGCATGAAATAAAAGAATTAGTAGTAGCCATTAAACTAGAAAATTCGTTTACATTGATATCTAGTGGATAGTAATTATAGTTTAAGCTGTTATATAAAAAGGTCAGGATGTGCTTAGACTAACCCAAAAATAGCATAAGCTGAAGGTCAAAAATTCTAAATAGTCTAATGCTGAAGAAATCATAATTTTCTAACATTGATAAGTAATTTTTTTATTTCTTATTTACATAATTGAATAGTTAAGCATGTTTCCTTAGGCTTTTGGGCACAAACTTTGAGAAGTCCCTTAATTGTGAAATTCTAGAATTTTTTTATGTCTTAAGAAGTTATCTTGGTGTTCATAAAGTTTAAGAAGAAAATTTTTAAAGATTAAAACATAAATAGCAAAAAACTGACCATTGGATCATTAAGTGATTAATTTGTGACCATCTATGAGTCTAATATATATAAGTGATCTCATGTGTGTGCATAACACATGATAGTAACTTCACCATCATCTTCCTCTAAGAGTGGCTAATGCCATATGCAATCAAAACCCCTCCCCCATTTTTTGCTTTAAACACCCTAAAAACACATGAGAAATCCCCAAATATTATACTCAAATTGATCCTCGCCACGTCTAAATTCTTATTTTAGTGTTTATTTCGTGAGAAAAAAATTTTATGGAAAATGAAAGTACTCAAAATTAGGGTTTTGAAAACCTAAAAGCAAGGTAAGCATATTTTTTGGGTTCTAATATTTTTCTATGATATTATAGGGGCTCAAAATTACAGTACTGGTGTTATTTTCAAATTTTAATTCATTTAGATTTTTCTAAAGAATTGAAGGTACAGTTATAAGAGCTATTAGATAAAGGGTTTATTAGACTAGTGTTTCACCATAGGGGCCGCCAGTGCTATTTGTAAGGAAGAAAGATAGTTTCCTAAGCACTTGAATAAAGTGACAATCAAGAATAAATACCCACTGCCTAGAATTAATGATTTGTTTTATCAACTTAGAGGATCAAGTGTATTTCCAAAGGTTAACTTGAGATCTAGGTACTATAAACACCGAATAAAGGAATCTCATGTGCCTGAAATAGCTTTTTGCACTAGTTATGGGCATTAAGAATTTTTAGTGATGCCTTTTGGGCTGACTAATGCCCCAACCACATTCATGGATTTGATGAACAAGAAATTTTGGTCATATTTAGACTAGTTTATTATGGTGTTCATAGATGATATTTTAGAGTACTCTAAGACTAAAGATGATCATGAACATCATCTTAGACTAGTATTGTAGACTTTGGGAGAGAAGTAGCTTTATGCTAAACTAAGCTAGTGTGAGTTTTGATTGGCTGAAGTAGAATTTTTGTGACATATTGCTTCAATAGAAAGAATTAAGGTATATCCAAGTAAGATCATGGCTATATTAGGATGGAAACCTCTAAGAAATGTGATAAAGATTAGGAGTTTTTTACAATTAGCTTGATATTATAAATGCTTTGTGAAAGGATTTTCACTTACCGTAACACTCATAACATGATTATTGAGGAAAGGTGTGGTATTTAATTGGGATGACACATGCTAAGAGAGCTTTGACAAACTGAAGACCATGTTAATAGAAGCCGCTATCCTTACACTACCAAGGCTAGGAAAAGACTTTATTTTTTAAAGTAATACTTCTCACAATGGGCTTGGGTGTGTGTTAATGCAAGAAGACAAAGTAGTGGCTTATGCATTTAAGTAGTTGAAGCCTCATGAAAAGAATTATCCAACTCATGATCTGGAGTTAGCTACTATTCTTTTTTCCTTAAAGATATGGAGACATTATCTTTATGGTGAGAAATGTTACATATATATAGATTATAAGAGTTTAAAATATCTTCCCATACAAAAGGAATTGAATTTAAGACAATGGAGGTGGATGGAATTAATGAAAGATTATGATTGTGTGCTTGATTACCATCCAAGTAAGGTGAATGTAGTAGCTGATGCATTGAGTTAAAGATTTATATGTGCTTTGAAAGTAATGAATGTTTGATTGTAGTATAAAAAAGATAGAGCTTTATTAGCAAAATTACAAGTAAAACCTTGCTTGATTCAATAGGTGAAAAAGGCTCAAAAGGATGATATGCAACTCATACATGTAATGAGTTTGATTAAAGAGGGGAAGCCTACTGAGTATGAAATTAAAATAGATGGATGTTTGTATTACCATGATAAGCTATATATGCCTAATAGAGAGGACATTAAGTGACAAATATTATAGGAAGCTCATAATTCAACTTATTCTATGCATTTTAGGACCACAAAATGTATCTTGATTTAAAGACATATTATTAGTGGCTTGGAATAAAGAAAGATATAGTTGAGTATGTCGCCATATGTCTTACCTATTAACAAGTGAAAGTAGAACATCAAGTTCCTTCTAGATTGCTTTAACCTATAGCAATACTAAGGTAAAAGTGAGAGAGAGTTACGATGGATTTTGTGGTTAGATTACATATGAACAAGAGCAAATGTAATATAGTATAGGTAATTATGGATAGATTAACAAAGATAGTGCACCTCATCTTAGAGAAACAAGCTCAACTATATATAAATGAGATTGTGAGATTACATAAAGTACCAGTATCCATCATATAAGATAAAGACCCAAGGTTCACATCAAGATTTTGGAAAAAGTTACATAATGATTTAGGTACTTGTCTTACATTCAGTACTTCTTTTCATCCATAAATAGATGGTTAATCAAAGTGGGTTAATCAGGTGCTTAAAGATATCCTAAAGAGTTATGTTATTGATTTGAAAGGTAATTAGGATCAATACCTATCATTCGTAGAATTTGCATACAATAATAGTCATCAAGCAAGTTTAGGAATGGCACTGTATGAAGCATTATATGGAAGAAAATATAAAACTACATTGTGTTAGAGTGAAGTGGGTGAAATAATTTAATTTGATCAAATTTGATAAAGATGTAGAAGAAAAGGTCAAGATTATTAAAGATTGATTGAAAATAGCTTCAAACAAGCATAAATCATATGCAAATTAGAAAAGAAAATTGATTAGATATGAAGTGGGAAATAAGGTTTTTCTTAAAGTGTTGCCTTAAAAGAAGGTACTGAGGTTTGGCAAGAAAGGCAAGCTAAGTCCAAGATTCATTGGTCTATATAAGATAATAGAACGTTTGGGGCCAGTGGCATATTGATTAGCATTGCCACTAGAGTTATATCAAATTCATGACATTTTTCATGTTTCCATACTAAGGTGGTATAGATCAAATCCTTCCCATGTGATAGCAGTACAAGAAGTAGAAGTACAGTTAGATCTCTCATCTGAAGAAGAGCCAGTTCAGATTTTGTCATTTGCAGTGAAATTATTATGTAACAAACCAGTGCTATTGGTAAAAGTGCTATGAAGGCATCACAATTTGTAAAAAGCTACTTGGAATAGCGAGCAACAAATGAAAAAGCAATATCCATATCATTTTTAACTAAGTAAATTTTGAGGATTAAATTTCTTAAGAGGGGAAAAATGTATCACCCATAAAACATGGCTTCATGAATAGTAATTCTCGAGTTATGATTAGGGGTTCTCAAGTAATGGGCCCTACTAAAGTGACCTAGAGAGGGGCGTACTAGTTATGAAACTTTAATGGGAAAAATAAGGCACGAAACAAAAGAATTAGAAGTAGCCATTAAACTAAAAAATTATGTTATGTTAATATCTATTAGATAGTAATCTTAGTTTGAGCTATGATATAAAAAGGTTAGGATGTGCTCGAACTGACCCAAAAATAGCATAAACTAAAGCTTAAAAATTTTAAATTGTCTAATGATGAAAAAATCATAATTTTTTGACATTAATAATTATTTATTTTGAATTTCTTATTTATGGGATTGAATAGTAAAGCATATTTGCTTTGGCTTTTAGGCATGAACTTTGAGAATTCCTTGTGGTGATCATAAAGTTTAATAAGAAATTTTTAAAGGTTAAAATATAAATAGGAAAAAGAACTTATCATTGGATCATTAAGTGATTAAATTATTACTGTCCATGAGTTTAATATATATAAGTGATCTCATGTGTGTTCATAACACATAATAACAACTTCACTATCAACTTCCTCCAAAAGTGGCCAATGCCATACCCAAAGAAAACCCATCCCCCATTTTTTGCTTTAAACACCCTAAAGACAAATGAAAAACCCCCTAAATATGATACTCAAATTAATCTTTGTTGCATCTAAATTCTTATTTTAGTGTTTATTTTGTGAGAAATGGGGACTTTTGTGGAAAAAGAGGAGTTTTCAAAGTTAGGGTTTTAATAACCTAAAAGCAAGTTAAGCATACTTTTGGGGTTCTAATATTTTTCTATGATATTATTAATGCTCGAAATTATAGTACGAATGTTATTTTCGAGTTTTGATTCATATAAATTTTTTTTATGAATTTTGCTAACCTATTGCCTCTTGTAGAATTTAGACAAAGTGGAAGAAAGGCAAGCTAAGGGCAAAGAGAATATGCAATGCGATATTTAGGACACCAAGAAATCACTTTGTAAGTGTATTTGGTAAAATATGTATACACTTTGCATGTTTGTGCATTTTAAGTTTGAATACCTATTATGGAAATTATTAATTTAGTAGTATAAATGGTCATAAATTAACTATAATGGTATAATAAGGTTTAATTTATGCTAAATCAGTGAAAATAATGAACAAATGATTATAAAATAATTGTATGGATGAAATGTACACTTAGCCAAAAGTTATGTGTAAAAAGTTCAAAATGGTAATTAGGACAATATGGTTAAAATATGTATAATTGAGCCACATTTGGATGATTAATCAAGCTAGTATAATGTTTAATGGAAAGGAATGTAATATGTTGGAAATAAGGTGCATTATATGTGTGTTATATGTATTCATTTTTGTGTGTACACGTATAAGTTGCATACAAGATGTGATGAAACATAAGTTACAGCATATGTAAAATTGTTATGTCAACTTTAATTATGGAACATGAGTCATCTAATAAAAAACATGTATTTTTATAATTGTATCAATAATTTAAAGAAAGATATGATTATGTTCCCGTGTTATATATACTTATTATCTATTGTATAAGTATATAAAGTAAAGTGTCAAAAAGCCATATGTGTTAAACAACCTACTGGATAGGTTGACTAGTTAACTAGGGAGCTAGTAGCTACAAGGCAATTGGTAATATTTTTATGCAGCAGTGGCCGTAGTAAGGTCTATGAGGGCCATTGTACATATATATGTGTTGTATATTGACATGAGATATTATACATCGATGAGATATGATGCATCATAGGGATACAGTCATGAAGAATTCCAACTAAACCACTACACATATTCATGTAGGCATAGGCATGAGGAGGTTCAATAGAACCACTGCGTAACCATTATGAGTTATCATGCTGGTGCAGTAGTAGTGACATCCAAAATGTGTGCCACTAGACATTATAATCCTAATGTTCAGTATTACAATTTGTGTCTGTCTAATATGAGCTAGTTAGTTAATTAAGTAATGGAAAATTTTGTTTACTATAAAATGAATAAAAAGTGTGATAAACATAAAAATGAGAATGACTATGATATGACAAGATTAAGGTAATGTGACATGTGTAAGCAGGCAAACAATGAGCATAATAATATGTGTGCATTTGGTATGTTATGACTTTACATGGCATTGCATACTTAATGTGAATTTGTGCACATATGTGTGTAAGCATATTTTATTAAATATACTACTAAGCTTTATGGTTAGCATATCATATTTTTCAATACATAGGTAGTATATAAACTACTTCAGCTAGCCTCAATAGCAGTAGTAGAGTTAGTTTCAAGTGTTTTGGTATATGATCCTTAGTTGGGAACACCTCCAAGGCATCCACATAGGAAGTAGTAAGAGTCAAGGTGTGCAATTTTCTAGGTTCTAGTTGAAAAATTGCACAGAAGAACAAACTAGAAGGAAAAGTGGAATGGGAGAGAAAAGGACCTTTTATGACAAAATATCTTTCTATAATGCTTCTGTGGTGGGTAATCTTGAGTTTATGTCTTTTATACTCCCTTTTAGGTCAGATTTTAACAATTAAAATATAAGCTACACCTCAAATGAAAGCCACACACATAGGCTCTCTAGGCCTATGAACATAGGCCCATGTGCAAATTACACATGGCTTGGTGAGTATATGGCTTAATAGAACCACTTAATTAGCCTACTTGTGACCCCCCTTACTGGATTCCTAAATAAACCTAACAAGCAATACACTTCCCACCAGGTCACCTATCTTAGAATTTCTCTAGAGGTAAACTCCTTAACACTTATGGACTATTCTAAAACTCTATCAGGTATTGCTTAGATATATAGTCTAATCCTTAATCATGTTCATAAATGGTCTGATAGGCTTAGAAAACCCATTTACATATACTTTACAAGTTATAGAAAATTGGGTAGCATAACAACTACCTAGGTGGTTCACCAGTTAAAAACACTTCTCTAGACAATCATTCCATTCAACCTCTATCTGGTCCCCTAATTAACATCAGCACATATCAAATATATATTAGAATCACACACACATAAAGGCCTCAAGCCCACAAATATCAAGACCTTAAGCAACCAAAACAAATAAAGCACTTATTTATATACATCACACCCATGTTTTATATATAGATGTAGCAGCTCCTAAGCATGCTAACCCATACCTATAGAATTTACATGAGTGCCACTACTCAAATAAAAGAAACTCTATTTACCCTTTGACACTTGTATTTCTACATTGCACGATCATTAAGGCTAGTTTGTTTGTCCTTGCTACCTACGCATTATAACACGGGTACACTGAGGATAAAACTCAGTGGTGAATTTAAACCATTCAAAACATAACACATTTATTAACATATATAAGCAAACATAAAATAATGGTTTAGATATAGTGTGTGGGTGATATGCCCGGTGATTAATGCCGTTCAGATGATATGCCATGCCTATATTAAAATTACCAAAATGCCATTGTGTTTTATTTATTAAATTTATCATCAATTATTTTAGATTTACATTTCACTTCACTTTAACTCTATGTCATAAGCTCGACTAGATAGACAACACTTACAGACACTGAACTAAGAAGGAACTAAAAAGTGTGTAGTGGCCCACATTTTGGACTCCGACTATTGCACTGGCTTGATACAGCCATAAAGATAAGTCCACAGGAACCTCTTAAAGGGCAAGAATGAGTAACTGTGTATAAGGATCAAATCCTCTAGGAAATAAGTTAAAAGGTGAAATCACTTACACATTAAAAGTTGACTCTTAGGCACCCCTTGTATGAACACTTGAAAGTCTTTGAATTCTTTGAGCTTTAAGGACTCCTATGGCTCTCAATTCAATTCACAACATAATTATAAGGTTTTTTTTTGTTGCAATTGGGGAAGGAAAAGCTTGCAAAATAAAGCAAAAATGGTGGATGGAAGTTGAAAATGGCATCAAGACAAAGAGAGGAGAAAAGGACAGGGTGAGTGGGTAAGGCCATGTGGCCACTTAGGTGCCACAAGGGGGTTTATATAGATGCTAAGGTGGCACGAGTGGGGTCATATACCACCCGAGTGTCCTAAAAAAGCTTGATTTGGGTAGAAACTTTAGGAAATTTTTAAAAATCACTCAGACCTCCAACAATCATCAAATTTGTTTTAAAAATCCTTGATTAGTCCCATTTAGAGGCTCATAAAATTTCACAACCAAATTTCATTGATAGTATAGTTAACCAACTGCCTCGATTTACATGTAAAACCCTAAAGTTAAGAAAATTTGCAAATGACCTCGAAATTCAAAAATTCTTTCACTAATGGACTCAAGGGAATTTTTAACCTCCAAGGTATGGCAATTTTAGGTTTGTCTAGGCACATCTCAGATCATTCCTAGCCTAACACCATCTGAGCCTACAGCCCACTAGATTACAACCTAAAATAATTTATTAGTTCTACTAAATATTTAAATTAAGTCAATTTCATCATTTTTTGGCCCCTTAAAGTTTCATGACCAGTACCCCTACCTCAGGGCTCATGAAGGTGACCTGGCACTCTGAGAACACTTTTCGGCCTCAGTGGTACTATTTATGGAGCCTCAACTTATGAGCATTACATTTCTTCCCCTTTTAAGAAATTTTGTCCTCAAAATTACCTATGGTGAATAAGTGTGGATATTGAGCCATCATCTGCTCTTTAGGCTTTCATGTAGCTTTTTCTACCTTGTGATTTCTCCAAAGGACTTTAACCAAAGGAATGGCTTTATTCCTTAACTATTTCACCTCTCTGGCTAATATCTGTATAAGTTCTTCTTTATAGATCAAGTCTAGTTGTATTTCAACATTTGTTATTGGAACTATGTAGGAGGGATCTAATCTATATTGCCTCAACATTAAGACATGAAATACATCATGAATCTATGACAATTCAAATGGCAAAGCTAGCTTATATACTAGAGGTCCCACTCTTTCTATGATTTCAAATTGTCCAATGAATCTGGGGCTTAATTTCCCTTTTTTCCCAAATCTGAGGACCTTCTTCCATAGAGACACCTTTATGAATACTTTCTCACCAATAGCATATTCAATATCCCTATATTTCAGATCATCATAGGATTTATGCCTATTAGTTACAACTTTCAATCTTTCTCTGATCACCTTAAACTTTTTCTCTGTATCTTTAATCAAATCAACTCTTGATATCTTGTTCTCCCCAATCTCACTCCGACACAAAGGAGTTCTACACCTTTTGCCATATAGTGCTTCATATGGGGCTATATCCAAACTAGTTTGATAGCTATTATTGTGGGCAAATTTAGTTAAAGGCAAGTATTGATCCTAGCTACCTTTAAATTCAATGGCATAGCTACGTAACATATCTTTAAGCACTTATATCACCTTTTTTAATTATCCATTTGTTTAAGGGTGAAAAGCTATACTATAGGTCAATTTAGTGCCTAAGGCTTCATGCAACTTCTTCGAAAACCTAAAAGTAAATCGACGATCTCTATCAGAAATGATTGCCATAGGTATACCATAAAGTCTGACAATCTCATCATTGTATAGTTTAGCCAACTTTTCTAGTGAGTAATCCATTCTAATAGGGATGAAGTGAGCTGCCTTGGTCAATCTATCTATAATCACCCACATAACATCATATTTACCTCTGGTTATAGGTAATCCCATTACAAAGTCCATTGTCACCTTTTCCCACTTCTATTTTGTTATTGCTATAAGATGCAACAATTTAAAAGGAACTTAATGTTTAATTTTTACCTGTTGGCATGTCAAACATCTAGTAGCATACTCTACCACATCTTTCTTCATACTTGACCACTAATACTGAGACTTTAGGTCCAAATACATCTTAATACTACTAGGGTCCATAGAATAAGGAGCTTTATGTCCCTCTTTCAATATTTGTAATCTTAGATCATTTGTACTAAGTACGCACAATCTACCCTAATAATACAGACATCTATCCTCACTCAAGTCAAACCCTAGTGCCTTCCCATCTTGGACTTTACTTACTAGCTGCATCAGTGACTCATCTCTACCATGTGCCTCTTTTATCTACTGTCTAAAATCTAATTTAATCTATAACTCAGCTAACACAACATTCTCTTTGGTGTACTGCAATCTAGCACTCATAGATCTTAGAGTCACCAAAAATTTCTTGCTCAAAGCATCTACTACCACATTAGCTTTCCTGAGATGTAATCTATTAAGTAGTCATAATCCTTAATTAGCTCTAACTATCTTTTTTTTATCTCAAGTGTAATTCTTTCTAAATTAAGAGGTATTTCAAACTCTTGTGGTCTATGTAGATGTAACATTTCTCCTCATACAAGTAGTGCCTCCAAAATTTTCAAAGCGAATACAATGGTAGCTAGCTCTAAGTCATGAGTAGGATAATTCTTCTTATGTAGTTTTAACTATCTTGAAGAATAGGCTACTACCTTCCCTTCTTGCATCAACATACAACCTAAGCCATTAAGTGAGGCATCATTGTACGCTATAAAGTCCTTACCTTGTTTAGGTTGAATCAGGATAGGAGCTTTTGTCAGTATCTTTTTTAGTTTCTTAAAATTAGCTTGACATTTTTTATCCCACTTGAATTTCACATTCTTTCTAATCAATCTAGTTAAAAGGGCTGCAATAAAGGAAAATCCCTTTACAAACCTTATGTAATACCTAACTAATCTTAGGAAACTTCGTATCTCTATTACATTCCTCAAAAGGTCCCACTCTAACACTACCTTAACCTTGCTGAGGTCTACTCTAATGCCTTCAATTGACACTACGTGTCCTAGAAAAGCTACTTTAGTCAGCTAAAATTCACACTTACTCAGCTTGACATACAGTTGTCTCTCCCTCAAAGTCTGTAACACAACTCTAAGATGTTGTTCATGCTCCTTCCTAGTCTTAGGGTATACCAAAATATCATCAATGAATACCACCACAAATTGATCTAGGTAAGGTTGAAACATTCTATTCATTAAGTTAATAAAGGCTGCCAGGGCATTTATGAGACCAAATGTCATCACTAAGAACTCATAATGCCCATATCTAGTTCTGAATGCAGTCTTAGGAATATCAGCTTCCTTAACTCTCAGTTGATGGTATTCGGATCTCAAGTCAATCTTAGAAAACATGCTCACACCTCTTCTAGGCAAAGGATATTCATTTTTCACTATCACATTATTCACTATCTATAATCACTACACAATCAAAGTGTGCCATCTTTCTTCTTTACAAATAGCACAAGTGCTCCCTAAGGTGAAACACTAGGTCTAATGAAACCCTTATCTAATAGTTCCTATAATTACACCTTTAATTCTTTTAATTCATTAGGTGCCATTCAGTA
>CANXYI010571720.1:0-11790 GCA_948208565.1 Hura crepitans
ATACATGGTGCGGTGCTTAGGTATGCCATAACATATTTAAAGATAGGATAGTGATCAATAAAGGATTCACAGCCCCTATATTATAGTATGGAGTTTATCTCATAGTTCTAATAAGTAATCTATATATAGGAATCTCTAGTAAGAGCAAAGTGCCATGAGTCAATGAGATTCAATAAAGGCATTTTTGGAATAAAGGTGAAATTATCATAACAATATGTCCAGTGCCTAATTAGGCATACTTAATTAAGCTAGGAGTTAACACAAGTCCATACTCAAAATTGGATGAGGTAAAAGATGGTGAAAGGAGTTTATTACCCCATAACTATTTATAGAATGGTTAAGTCAAACCACTTGACTTTCCCATACTTTGGTAGTCATGGTTCATGGATAGATGCCACTCCCGACTTATATACAAGTGATATATCAATTAGTGAATTGATATTGATACAATAAGATTGAATCTATAAAGTCCTCGTTAGACCAAGACTCTATTTCACTATATACTACCAAGCAATTCTAGAAACCCATAGGGTCACACACATAAAAGAAGTTTGATTGTATGTTCGAATGATATGAGATATCATTGGAAGATGAATTAAAAGGAAGAAATAAGCAAATGGGCTTAAAGCCTATTTGCTGATGTGTAGCCCAAAAATAAAGGTTTTTAGACTCATGCCTTGTTAAGTCTAAATTTTAATAGTTCTTACATCAAATTTTTTTATGAGATTTTAAAATGTTTAAAAGGATATAAATCAGAGTAATTATTAATTCAAAATTTTTCCCAGAAGTGCCATATAGCATTAAAGAAACTGGGGCTAATGCAGATTGCACAAAAGCCCATTAAAAGGCTTTTGTGCATAGGACTAAATAGGGCCTAATGTGTGGATGCATTCTTGTCCGACTTAGAGCAGCTTTTGAGTTTCAAAATCCAACCTAAAAAGGGTTTATTTGAAGTTTAAATATTGCTTTTAGCTATAACTACTCTATGCATATTTTCTATAGCAGCAATTGCTACATAGAACAATGGAAAACACACAAATTTCTTCTTCCTCCATCATCCACTTGAAAATCCCACTAGCACCTAGATTTTCAAGTTGCTCTCTTTTAGAAACTTCTTATGTGGATTGCCTTAGAGGTGTTCCTAAAATAGGATCACTGTGATTTGTGACAACCTGATAAGAAGAGCCCGTGGAAGGAATCTACTATCATCATTTACAGTAAATCACGATACGATGCTAGATTTATTATTTAGGATGTATTTTAAATTATCTGGTCCATTATCTTTGCTAATTTTTCTCAAATTTTTAATTTTTCTTCTACGTAAAATGGAGAAAAAGAAACATAGAAAACTCCCTAATAATAGGTATGTTCTCGTTATTAAGGCCTTCCTTCCTTGTATTAATCATATTATCAAGGAAGTCTATACACCATTTCCTTATCAACTTTCTAGCCATCATTATTAAGATCACATTGTACAGTTCATTAGAGCTAAGTAAAAAAAATTACCTCATCATCCATAGGTGACCTTAAGTTAACCCACTTTTTCTTGAAATCTATTACAACTTGGTGCTTAAAAATCTAATCCATACCCAAGATCATATCAATTCATGAAAAGGTTGTTCTATCAAATCAACTAAAAATTCCTTATCATGTATCACTACTAAACAATTTTTATATTGCTTGCTAATAGAAACATCATGTCTTGAAGGGCTTGTCACAATAATCTCATGGTCTAACATATCAATATGCAGCCCACTAATTTTAGAAAGAGATACACTTACATATGAGTTTGTGGAACTAGGACCAATGAAAGCATGAACACCATAACCAAAGAAATAGAATTTAACAAGAATCATATCCAAAGTATTCTAATCCTCTTTGCATCTCATTGTATACACTCTAATAGCAATCCTTAACTCTAGCAACTGGTTTACAATCTCTAAAGTGACTTTTTAATTCTAACCCCCCATAATCTACCTCTCTAAACTTCTACCATTCTGAGCCTTAAGTGTAGTTGTCTTGATTATAGCGGGTGCATCTTCTCTCTCAAGACAATCCTTTGTGAAATGTCCCTTAACCCCACACTTAAAGCAAGCTCTAGTCTTTTTCCTATAAGGCTCAAAGTTCTTTCCATAATAATCTCAAAAAGGAAGGGTTGATTCCATAGACGAGGTTGTAGAAGTACTAGTTATACCCTCACATTGCTTTTGAGCACCTTTTTGACAACCACCAACTTTACAATTATGTGATCCCACTGATTGAGTTTGAGAAAACCTACCCTTCTTTTTACTAGAAGGGTTTTGGCTTGATTGTCCTCTTTTTCCTTACAACTTTTCTTTCTTTCTTGTATCCCTTAACTTAACTTGCTCAACACTTAGACCTATATTCATCAACTTCCAAAAACTATCTCATGTCTAATGATGTACACTCTAATGAAATCACTCAGCCTATCATTAAAATTGTGACACTTGTTCACATCAATACCTATCAACTTTAGAACATATCGATTGAGCTTTAAGAATTCTCACTCATATTTAGCTACTAGAAGCTATCTTTATCTGGAGAAAAGGAAATCCCTCCTTTTACATTTCATGTATATCATTCAAATGTACTTATGTTAGAAAGATAAGAAAAAAAAAACTCCCAAGTTAACTACTATGGTTCTTATACTATCTTAGTTTGTCTTCTAACCCCAATCCACCTTTAATGTACTTCTTCATACAATAAAAAAGAGTTATTATCCACTTTCTCTATTGGGGTATAGTGCAAATCATCTAGAATCCTCTTAACCTTCTCAAGCTAATACTCGGATGCAATAGGATCATCCTCTTTCTAACACTTAAAATCTTTGGCCCTATTTTTGTGAAGCCTCTCTCTCATAGTCTTTATTAGAAGAAGGGGAGAAGGAAAAGGAGGTTATAGCTATGGTAGGGGTGGCTAGTATAATAGTACTACCCATGTTATTTATCTTATATGATATATCACTTATTATAGAAATGTTGCTTCTGCTTGTGCAGATATTCCATAAGAAGCTAGCACAGGTGTATGTACATCATATTACACTCAGTTACAAATATTATACTAGCTATTACAACAAGTAACCTCATCAGGTGGTTGCTAAGATCCAAGGTCTATGTTAGCCCATATAAGTGAAAAGGGAAACCATATTACTTTAACACTTCCACCCTATGTAGTGTTATAGAATGCATGATCCTAAGAATGTTATCATGATATTGTATCCTAGAATAAACTAAACCTATGCTCCACCCCTTACCTAATCCCTTATGGAACCTGATAATGAGGCATTACACCTACAACATGAATGTTTCATCATATAGCATAACACATAAGCATAGTACCAAAAAGGCAAATTAGAAAATTTCATTAAGAAAACAATTGAAAACAATTTTAAGATTATCCCTAAGAAGTTTTCAAAAGAATGAGTCTTAGTGTAAAAAATTTTGCAATATAATGATTGTCCAACCGCTACATAAAAATTTTTCGGTGGAGAAAGGCACTTCTCTAACACATTAAATCCTTATTTCTAACCAAATTCTAACTTCACACAATAGGTTCATCACATGTAATCACATTCATACATACTTTCAATCTATATAGCTATGTATGTGTCATCAATTATCACTATACTTTCTTTAGGTTACATATATATACTTGCCATATACCACATAACAATGAAATGATACAATCATAAGCATTTTTTAAAATACATAACACTCACAGACCTATTAAGCATTCAACATGTAATCCTATAGATAAATGATAGAATACCTAGATTCCATGAAATCCAAAAATCTAAAAACTATACATATACAATAAGGTTATTACACCAATACATAACCCTCATAGGTTATCTAAGTTATAAGCTTCCAAGGAGAAAACTTCATAATTATCATTAACATAATACATATAAGGTGTTTGTACCTTTGCAACATACAAGAAATGCACAGCTATAATTTATGTTACAATTTTCCATTTTCCATACCATATTATACATATTCATTTCTTTTAACATTGTAATATACACACATATATGTATGATATGTAAGGTTACTAGCATATGTGTTCATTATAGTAACTCAAGAATTCTATGCATGTCATCTTCCTTAACTTTTTCATTATATTTTTTTTCTTAAATTATATCCCATTTCTTCCTAAAACCTCTTTGTATACTAGGATAAGGGATAGGTTGTAATGGAGTTCTATTGATTTGTCAACTTTTCGTTGTACCCAAAGGCATAAGTGCGACTATTCTTTCAAACCATTATCTTTTTGTGGTACCTAAAGGCACATGGTGGTGCTTGTATTGCCATAAGGTACATAATAAACTTGGTAGCAAAAGCTACAAGCTGTGGTAGATCTACCAAAGTTAATTACATAGCTTACTAAGCTATCCTAATTCATTTTGAACACCTAGGTAGAAATGGTACATCATATTCAGTTCATAAATTTCATTTCATTTTGATCTTATGCACATTATTAACTTGTATTTGAGTGTCAAACATTTATATGACATATGAATCATAACATTCCCCTGTAAACATTTTTCCTTTCATGTTAGGGCAATTGTTATATCTAACTTATGCCTTTAACATGCTTGAAAACTTAAAAGCTTTTAATTAAGTTCATGAGGCGCATACCTTATTCCTATGGTAAAAATCTTATGTGATACCATTTTTTCCTTAAAATTCATGATAATAAAATCTATTGCATTCATAATTTCACTATGGCATAACACTTTAACTTTTCCATTCATTGTCACATAACATACTATTTCATCACATGAACATAAAAGTCATATCTTTCGGGCATAAGACTAAGGCATTTAAGAATAAATTTTTTCTTTAAACATTACTCCATTATATACATAACCATTTTGAACATAATCATGTTAAGACATTGTAGTTGTAACTTTTATGGCTATTCGACCTCTTTAGGTCTTTTCAATAAACACTAACTTCATTTTAAACTCAAAATTCCATAATTAGCCTTAACTACATTATTTAGCTATAGGAACAAAATAAACTTAAGGAGAAAGTACACTTTTAAAAGATGCCAATATTTTGCCATAACTTGGTTTAACATAACAAGCATTTTTTTAAGATTAAGCTTTCTTTTACAACTACAATCCATCACAAATTACATGTATATAACTTCAATCAACTTCTTATGTCATCTAACACTTAAATAATTTAACAAAAGTTTACTTTACCTTAATCATAAGTCTCGACCAATTAACATTTTTTATTCCAAGTTCCAATTTAATCAAGTCCCTTAATTATAGTTATAACCTTTCATCAATTTCACATAAAAAAAAACTCAATTTCATTAAGCACCATGACAACCAAAAAATACTTACTTTCTCTATTGCTAAAATTACAAGTGGAATGGTTTATTTATGTCATAAATTACCAACCTTTAATTTCTAGCTTGTATTACTCCTATAGTGCCTTGAAAGCTTTTAAAACTCTTCTCTATTCTTTTACTTGAGTTTCAACAAGCCCCATTCAAAACCCTCCTTTATGGTTTAAACTTTATCACATATATATATGTCCATTAGTTATCAATTTCAACATAAAAATACTACTTATATTCATTAATTCATTTAATAAACATTAACTTACAAGAGAGAATCACTTACCAACACATGGCAAGTTATGATCAAGTACCAATTGTAACACTTTCTCTATAATTCCTCACTTTTTTACTCATAATATTGAGTTTGCCTTGACTTTTAAAAGGAATCATGTGTCTTATGTAAGCTTGAGGAACAAAAGATGAAGGGAAAAAGGAGTGTTGCCATCAGCCGAGGAAAGGAGAAGATGAGTCAATATTCATCTTTTCTCTTTCCTCAAAACCTTTTTTATATGGTCATATGTAAGGTTAAGATGAGGCCATGTGTCAGCCATCCCATGAATTCATGAATCATTTATTATCATGTCAAATCTTACTTATCTTGGTTAAATATTGATTAATATGTTTTAAGTAAACACTATTTAATCCTAAGTTACTATTCACTATTTTGTCTTATTTTTTTATCTATTACTTGAATCTTATTTTTGATAATGACTTCATTCAATTTCAATATAAAAAGTTAGCCCTATTTAGGATTTGTACTTTTGAATATCCAATCTATAATTCTCGAGCCATAAGTAGTCCTTCATGTACTATTCATGAATAAAAAAAGTACTATTCATGAACATAGGATTTGAGGATATAATTTTGGACATTTGGAAGCCCATTATCTTCTAGCATTAAAGCTTTTTAAAGCCCTATAATTATAAAGACACCATGTAATTCTCATTTTACAACATAAAAAAAAGTTGCTACCTGACTGATAGAGATATATCATATGAGTTCATGATGAATAAAGGCCATATAAGTGCATAAAATGATAGTTCACCAAGAAGGATAGAACAAAAAATTAAATACAATAAAATACTCTAAAAAGTCCCAAATAATGACCTATCAAATTGCCTTCAAGCTATCATTTGTTGTAATATCCATATTAACATATAACTTCATATGTCATAAAAATTGATTATTGTTTGTCTGTGAATAAGAAAAAAAAGGTCTTTAATGGTAGATTTATCTCTAACAAAGAATCAAATAGTGGCAAGAAGACATGGGTGATAGGATGTACCATTTTGATCTTTTTTGGCAATTGAGCATTTGTCAATTGGAAAGTGGATATCTAACTTTGATGTAACTCATTCAAAAGTGTATTGATCTCTAAATACATTATAGGTTCTCCAACAAGTGACAAAGCATAATGCTTAGGAGAGAGCCCTTCAGTCAATTGTTCTAATATAATAGTAGCAAGAGTAGAATTTGTAGTTAATAATAGTACTAACAAAAAAAAACCCATAAAAGGTAACAAAAATCTATAGTCTATTGCCATATGACAATTTTCAAAAGAGAATGAAGCTTTGATTGAGGATCGGACTACTAGGGCTTACAATTTTTTAAATCAATTTTCTTTTATTTATCATTTAAAAAAGAATTATTGCCATTAGATTATTGTCTTCACTTGAATACAGTAGCCAAGGACACCAAAAATAAGAAAAAGTACAAGTTGTTGATTGAATAAAACCATCATAGTGAAGATTCAATTTCAATCATTAAATTCTTAGATAAATAGAGGGCTAGTTTAAAGAAATGCAAAATCAAAATCAACTACTATAGAGAAATCTAGCAAATAATGAAATGCATGACTTATCAAATCATAGTTTGTTATCAAAGTGATAAACCTAAAAAGTAAGAATTTAAATGTGGTAGACTAATATGCAAGTAATACCCATGAATCTTAGTTTCATAAATAGTACTTTTGAGGTATGAATAGTGTCTTCTGGGACACCGAGGCATCTTATTATGGCTAGAAAAGGAATTACTAGTCATAAAAATTTAATGTGCTAGAAAATTATGAAAATGAAATAATTAAAACTTTTAGCAGAACTAATAAATCATTAAATGGCAAGAACTAGTGAATAGTGACCTTAGTGGACATAGTGCTGGGAATGGTCTGGGATGTGCTCGAATAGACCCAAAAATATCATACCCTCAAGGTAAAAAATTCCAATTAGTATATTGGTGAAGGAATTTTTATTCTCTAAGGTAGTTTGATATTTATTTGGAATTTCCTATTTACGTGAGTGAATAATAACCCTAGTTGGCTTCTGAGTTTTGACTCGAGATTTTACAAGGCCTTTATTGGGCACTAACTAGAATTTTTGGCACTAAAACCATAATTTTTAGAGGTTTTGAAAAATTATTTTGAATTTTTGAAGTTTAAAAGAAAATCAAATTAAAACGGGCCGTTAGATCGACATGTGGCACGATCCGAGCAATCCACATGTTTAATATGAAAGCCTTGGAATATATGAGGGTGTCATATGTGCCAAAGCACTCATCTTCCTCCTCTACCATAAAGTCGACGTCACTTTCTCTCTCCTCCTTTCCCTTTTTTCTTCATTTTCTTCGTCAATTCTAGCCCAATGCCACCAAATTTTATATGATTCTTTGCCTCCATGACCTCTTAAGTCTATTTCAACTGACAAAATTTAGAAATAGAGGCTAGAAAATGAGATATAGACACTTGGTAAATGGAGTAATTTTTCTTGTGTAAGGGATTTTATTTAATTTTTATTTTAAGTAGTCCTAAGTGAGCCAAGATTAGCCACGTAATTAACTTTCAATTTGGACTTATGTATAATTTTTAGGAATTTTCTAAACCTTAAAATAGGCATGTTCATAGGTAAAGAAGAGAAACTTGGAGAGGAAAGGCAACTAAAGGCTTGAAATGGTGAATTAAGGTGTGAAATTTAGTGTAAGATATGGGTGTGACTATCTATTTACATGATTTGTTGTGTGAAAGTGTGTATGGAAGTGCCATTGTGTATTTATGTGTGTATGTTAGCTTAAAACACTTGTATACATATGTTATGGTGATTATGAGAAGCCTATGTGGGTGATGAATACATGAGAAATGCATGTGCATATGTGGGAATAATGTGTGGTCGAATGTTGTGTAAGGAATAAGTGTGGGTGTGCATGTGTGATTGATGATATTATGGCATGTACATAAGCTAAAAATGTGTATAAAATATGGTAATAAAGTGAAATTGGTATGATATGCATTAGTGGTAGCTAAATTGGTATGGTAATGAGTGTATCATGGGTATGAGTTAGATGTGTATGTGTGTAAAGTGAAGCTTAGTGATGGGTAACATAAAGTATAATGAAACTAGGTGAATTGAGGAAAAATTACTTGATGTAATAGAAGCATATGATGGGCTAAATGATAATGTTGATAGAACATTTCACCTTGTAAGTAAAGGAATGATGACTTGAGTTTATGAGGTCATAAAAATTACCAAATGAATAGTAGCATAATGGTTAAAGTGTACCGTAATTGTTATGTACGTAAAAATGAAAAGGTGCATGTAACTATAAAATTAATAAATAAGGTTATGAATTATAATGAATGACCTATAAATGTGTCAATAAAATTGTAATTAGAGTTGGCCCATATAAGTTAAACACCCACTAAATAGGTTGATCAGTCAACTAGGGATTTAACAACTTCTAGGGGTTTCGGTCCTCCAAAGCCATTGCCTGTTACATGTGATAGTAAGTGCAACCACCGAGGTTCTGATAGAAAGCTCTACACACTCAAGTATTGGGAGGTCCATATGAGCTGATCTCTATTTACCCATATTTGTTATGGATTTGAGAAGTCCTATAAGGCTGATCCTTGATATCCACCTATGATAATCTTATGATTAGGATTTGAGAGGTCCCTTTGGACTGATCCCTACTATTGGGAGGTTAGCCAAAACTGATCCTTGCCACTCTAATTTGAGAGGTTCACATGAACTGATCCCTACTATCAGATAGAGTTTGGTAGGTATAGCTATCGACGTCCAAAATATGGGCCATTGGACATTTTAGATCTTACTATCTAATGTCTTTAAGCATAGTCTTTCCATTATGGGCCTAAAACGGAATAAAGGAAATAAATACCAATAAAATGAACAGTTATAGCTTTATGACATATCTGACCTAATTAAGAATAAGAAGACATAGTCGAGCATCTGAAACAGACTATAAGACACACTAAATTATATGTAATAGCATAGGCTACTAAATAACAGAAGAACATTTAAATAGACCTGCATTGTCATATGACTTATATGATGTGTGATTACTATATGATCGTGTGTTGTGACACGTATATTACATTAAATTCATCACTGAGTTATACTCAGTGTGTTAGTGTCTTGATATACAGGTGGTAGATAATAGTGCTACTCGGCCTCGACAACTATAGTGTAACTAACGATTATCTATTGGGGTATACTTTTTATACTTCTATATGTACCTAAATGGCACTCGTGTGTAGATAGGGTATAGGGCCTAGTCCCTAGAGTTATTATACATGACTTTTAATACTATATGGTTTGTATTAAGTAAACTATAGAGATAACATGTATATGTATACATATATCTATGCTCAACTATGTGATTGCGCTTAAGGTGGGTCTAAAACCTTATGTTGTCTGTCATGTAACATGGATGATTGATTGAAGAACTAGATGGGTCCATTTGGTGGGTGATGTGATGACAAATGATATAGAAGTGTTTTATATAGGTTTAAATTTTTGGTTTTTCACTCGAGTAGCTGTTATGCAAACCAAATTTATGTAAACTAGATAATTGTGAAATAAAATGTGGACAATAATAAGGGAATAGATCCAAAATAACTTAAAACTCTATGCCAAGTCGTATGGACAGGAATATTTAAATGAATGCTAGCTGGGGTAGATTCAAGATGGTGACCTCTAGGAAGTAGCATCTCCTATTGAGTTACATCAGAGATCAGGTAGGGGGTGTTACATTAGGTGGTATCAAAGTGGGTTTAGGCATTCCTAAGCATAGTACACCTTATTGCCAATATCTAGGATTATGTGTTTAATAAAGCTACACTGTATAAGGTTGATTGTTTCTTCTATTGTAGTAAAGCATGATAAGTGAATGGACCCCACCAAAATAGGGGGAAGAGGTGGCAAGCTATGCCTCGATGATGATTCATAGGCCAAAGGAGAGTGTAGCCATGCCATTGTTAAGTGATGTAGCATGCCAAGCACAGGTATAGGTACAGGCCTCACTGGCACTGCTATAGTAGATTGTAGACTTGTTAAGGCATACTACTGCAACTACTGCTCCACCACCATCGCCACTAGCCCTAGCACAACCCCTTAAACCACCAGCACTACAAAAAACCAACTTGGAAAGAGTAAAGAAAATAGAGCCCTAGTTTTTGCAGGAACAGTAAAGGATAATGCTACTAGGGCTGAATAATGGTTGGAATAGACAATTAGGATTCAAGAGTAGTTGAAGTGTACCCTAAAGGAGAACTTAAAGTGTGCCACTTCACTCCTTTAAGAAGAAACTTTCCATTGGTGGGATACCACACGAAGGAGAAAAGCTATAGTAGACCTTACATGGGACTTCTTTCTCCAGGAGTTTAGGAAGAGGTACATATCAGAGACATACCTATATAAGAAGAGACAATAGTTCCTAAACTTGAAACAAAGGTAGAGATCCATGTTAGAAAATAAGAAGGACTTTGCCAATTTGAGTAGATATGCAAAGGAATTGGTGCAGACTAAGGAAGAATGATGTAGGAGGTTCAAAAAGGGCCTTAATATGGAACTAGGGATGTAAATTGCAACCAATAAAATTCAAGAATTATATTTCATGGTCTCAATAGCATATCCTATGGAGGAGATGGTGAAAGAATAGAGAGAGCTTTTCCAGAAGAAGAGGCCTTTTACTACAGGCTAGACTAGCTTAGATCTTGATGCAGGTAAGAAGTAGAAGGGTTCTCAAGCCCTACTATAAACCTAAAGGTAGGGTCAAACATAGAGGTCAGGTTAGGCATCTTAATCTAGGCCTTAACCATAATAGCAAACCTCTAATGCCCTAGTATATATAGCAAGGAGTGCACTTCTAGTGTGTGGGATACATAGTAAGAAACACTAGGAACCATGGGAAGAATGCTTTATGTGTAGAGCCAAAGATCAGTATCAGAGGGATTACCTAAAGAAGTAAGCGGATGCCACTCAGTTTCAAGGTTCTTCTCTTCTCCAGTACCTAATAAAGGTTAGAAAGAGAGTAAGAATGATAAGCCAAGTACTAGTTAGAGAACTAGTGTAGAGGCTTGAGCACTAGCTTACCAGTATGCTATTTGAGCTTATGAGAAAGCGAAAG
>CANXYI010571826.1:0-14035 GCA_948208565.1 Hura crepitans
CACACAATTTTAAAGCTTAAAACTAGATCTTTCCATATAAAGCATAAGAAATATCCCTAAATGTGAGATTTGAGATAAAAAGAAAATTAGCTAGGGGCAACTAAACCCAAAAGAATGCCTTTTGTTCAAATCTTAAAAGAAGTCCAAATTCAATAGGTTCTAATACTTAAAGCATCAAATTCATTTTTAAAGCCTAAAATTTTGTGGCAATAACACTAAAAAGCCAAACCTTTCTTAATCCTTGCTCACACAAAAAACCAAAAGTCAGAAGGTGCGAAACTCTAAAAGCTTATAATAGCAAACAAATTTTCCTTAAGCCTTAAAACAAATAAGCATTCTTTTTTCAACTATTGTTGCCCTCATATAAAAGAAAAAAATGAATTTGTTAATTCCTACTCGGTCGATCAACCAAAAACATGAGCCTAGGCAAAAGTTTGGGAAATTCGTGAGAAAATAGTTAGCTAGAAAATCTTTAGACTAGCTAATAATTGGGATATCATCAATGTAGTACTCGAAAAGGTCAAAAAGATGACATTCAACATTTAGCAAAAGTACAAAGATTTAAAGTGATAAAGGGCACGAAGTTGGCACTTGCAGCAAGCTATTGGTTGATCCTAAAAACCCTATTTCCCATGGCAAGAGCTCCAAAACATATCAAGCCATCTTAAAACATGCAAGTCTAGACTCAATTGATCAAACATTACACGATCACATTCTAAGCCTAAACCAAATATGGATAAGCTAAATTAAAAAAAAAAAGGAGCCTCGTTAGATTAAAACCGTGCAAAAGGTGGTCTAGGCAAAAATTAGAGGTCAAGAGAAAATATTTAGTTGGAAAATATTTAGACTAGCTAATAACAAGAGTACCATGCTATGCATACATGTGCATGCTCATCATAATCATTCACTCTTTAACCACATTTGCTTAAATGCCTTTTACGGCAAATTGACATTTCATCTAAGCCTTAGCTTCACCATTACTCAACCTACCTTCTCAAGCCTTTCCATCACTGTAAGACATTTTATCCCAACCTAGCCTACAACTTCACAACCTTGCTCTTTTCTCAAACCTAACCTTTTTCTATGATAAGTCTGAAAGGAGAATGATCCTAATAACAAAACATGTATTGACTCATGTATTTAGAAACATTATCACACTTACTCTCACTCATTCACGCTCACTCTCACTTAATTCACACTCATTCATACATCCATTTTTGGAACAATTACCCATTCTACTTTCCTTTATTCATACATTCATCATAGCAAAAGATGCATCCATTGTTCAACATACATCAACTTTCACCATTCATTCATTATAACCAAAGATGTAACATACATCAGTTTTCATTTGCCATCACCATTTATACATTGTAAAAGACAATTCATTCGATCACCTAGAAAAAAAAAATCATAGTCATGTCTTACATGCCTCCACAATCCATTCAAATTCCTTATTCATTTAGAAGAAAATAAGCAAAAACAAATGTATTATTATACATAGCTCGCCACATTCCTTCATTTAGAAAAGATTAGGAACTAACACCCATCATTACATTCATCATTCAATTCTTAGTCAAAAACATATCTTGCCACATTCCTTCATTTAGAAAAGATTAGGAGCTATCACGCATGTCATAACACCCAATCAACTTATTCTTTTATAAAATCACCTCATCATTTTCCCATGCATGAAAAACTTGCAGTCATTTATCTACATCATTTTCCTATGCATGAAAAGCATGCATTATCTATCCATATCTTTTTATGCATAAAAGCATGCCTCATTCATCATACTTTCTCTATGCATGAACAGCATGCATCATTTATGCACATTTTCTTATGCATGAAAAGCATGCATCCTTTGTCTACACATTTTCCTATGCATGAAAAACATGCATCCTTTGTTCACACATCATTCATCCATGTTTTCCCGTGCATGAAAAGCATACACCATTCATCCCTATTTTCCCATGCATGAAAAGCATGCATCATTTACCTATGTTTTCCTATGTATGAAAAGCATGCATCATTTTTCTATACACAAAAGAATACATCATTTATCTATGTTTTCCTATACATGAAAGCATGCCTTATTCATCGTACTTTCTCTATACATGAAAAGTGATATTACTCAATTTTATGTATTGGCATAGCATGATTTTGATCAAGTTTTGACGGTTTTTACTATGATTCTATGGATTTTGGAGAATTATGTTGTTAAATTGACCAAAAATTCATTAAGTCATGAATTTCATGTTTTTATAGGGTAAAATTCCATAATTTCAAAGTGTAAGAACAAATTGAAGAAGATTTAAATCAAAATGTAGCAAAAAAAAAATCTAAAGCCTCTGCCGAAAGAAGGAGGTCATGACTGTAACCCCCTAAAAAGTCCAATAGCTAAGGAGAATCATGAGCTCAAACCTTAAGAGAAAAGTGATGGTCATTACTGTGACACATACTTTTGGTCATGCCTATGATCCCCAAGAAATCCCAGTGACGTGAAGACAAATTTGAGTAGCCTCGGTTATTTTTAAAGGGTTACACCCGTGACTCAATAAGGGTCATGCTTGTGACCCTGCTCTACATGGATAAAAAAGTGTGGCTCTTCAAGTATAAAAGGATTCTTTTCTTCTCAATTTTAAGGAATTAGAAGCCACCCATTATTCCCGACACAAAGAAATAGGAAAAAAAATGGATTTTCTGTCAATTTTGGTATAAATTCATGGAGAGCCTTTAAAGAAATCAAGCTTTTAGGGGTGAATTTTTAAGTTTTGAAGAGCACCTTTTCTTAGGGTTTGATTTAATCCAAAGTAGTATAATGACTTCTCTTTTCACTTTTGAATTTCTGTGTAAAGTTATGGAGTAGTGTTATTGTGTTAGGGGTAGTTGAATCCTTAGATCTATGAAAGAATCTTTGATTTGATTTAATTTTTATTAATGATTAAGTTCCATTTTATGACCCTATGCTAAATGCTTGGATTTTATCAATTGATTATTAATGCTAAATTTCTATTGGGAGACCAATCGGGTATTTATTTTAATTGGATAATTTAAAGATTCTCTGAGTGATTGAATGGCTAGGTAGATATATTTAATCAGAATGAGTGTATAAAAACCTAGGAACTTGATTTATTTTTGAGATAATAAGTCCTTAAGAATTTAACTAAAGACAGATTAATCCTTAATTTTCTAGAATAGAATTAAAGTCTTTTTTGAATATTTTTTCCTGCAAAGGCCAATTGGGAATAGCTTGAATTGTTTGAATGAATCATTGGATAAGATCACATCAAAATTCCATTGATAATCTAGAGAGGATAGTTATCCTTAACAATTTACTTCATAAGATAGAATTAATTGGTTGGCTTAGATATTTAAACTCAAATAAACTCTCTTAGAAAAATTATTCGTTCTATTCTTTTATTACTTTATTATTCTTCATAAATCAAGATTTTCCCAAATAGTGTGTTAAATTACAATTTATTTAAATTAAATTCAAACCTCAGTGGAATGATATTCGGATACTTAAAGTATCCATTATATTACTTGACTGATACACTTGCCAACATATAAGCCCCACATCAAAAAGCATTCATCATTTATACACATGTTTTCCGTGCATGAAAAGCATGCAGCTTGCATCTACATATCTTCTTGTGCATAAAAACCATACATCCTCTATTCACACATCATTTATCCATGACTTTCTATGCATGAAAAGCATGTATCCTTTATCCACATGCTTTCTTATGCATGAAAAGCATGCATCATTTATCTATGTTTTCCTATGCATGAAATGTATGTATCACTTTTCCATGTTTTCTTATGCATAAAAAGCATGCGTCATTTATCTACGCTTTTTCTTTGCATGAAAAGCATCCCTCGCTCATCGTACTTTCCCTTGCATGAAAAAGACATGCATTCTTCTAAATTGCCAATGCATTTTCCTACATGAGAACATGCATTTTCCACACATATTAACTATATATGTAGCAAGTGACAAAAGACGAACTGTTGAATGGTAAGAATGATGAAGCCGTCGAATGGTGCGAATGACAAAGCTACCGAATAGTGTGAATGATAAAACCATCAAATTGCATGAACAATAAAGTTGCCAAATGGTGCAAATGATAAAGCCATGAAATGGTGCTAAGGATGAAGCCACCAAATGGTGCAAACGATGAAGCCATCGAATGGTGCAAAAGACGAAGCCCCCGAATAGTGTGAAACAATAAAGCCACCAAATGGTGCAAATGAACATTTGATCATAAAGGTGCGAGAAAACAACCTGCATCATATAGGGAAGATAACAGTAAGTAGAATGATGAAAAGGAAAAAATAGCAAAACTTTAGGAATGTACTTTAATGTGAATTATTGCTTTAGCTTTTTACAGTACACACTAAAGTGGGAGCAACTGTAGACGCCTGAAGTTTAGCCTATGATGATTACCAAAAATAAGCTTAAGTGACAAGGCAAGCAAACTTGAAACCTAAGTCTACACAGACTAACATGGCAAAGAACCACTCGAATTTGTTGCTATGAGGTCCTTACCATAGCTAACTTAGACTAGTTAAGCCTAAAGCCTAAGGTCCATATGGACAAGCCAAAGCCCACGTCTGCATGGACTAAATCTAACCTGGCCTAAGACCTAGCCCAAAGCCTACAGATTGGTAGGAAAACCCATGCCTAAGTTTGCATGGACTAAGCCATATAAGTCCACATGAACTTGCTGACGTAAAACTTCTAGAAGCATGAGATTCCTATTCAGGCACTAAATCCTAGTCCTAAAGGGATATTATCACCTCTAGATGAAATATCTTAAACCCTAAGCCTATAAATACCAATTTTAGAGTATGAATTAAAAGTGAAGCTCAAGGGGGGTCTCAATAAAGAGGCTGAGAATCAAAATCATAGTAGCTAATAAACCTATTCATAAGTTCAGGCGAGAACTCCAAAGAGGAATCGCTCTACTAGTCCTAATAGCCCACACTTAAAATCTATTCTTCTAAACCATTATACTTTGCATTGTTGCTTAAAGTCCACTTACAAAGGTAAGATCTGAGGTCCCTCATTGTATATATTCTTATTATTTTCATAGACCTATGATCTCTAAGGGTTAATCACAAGTGAGGTGATTCTATGTAATCCCCACTTTGATCATAAAAGTAAGTCATCGTTTTAAGTTGTTCCTTCTTGTATAACTAACTGTTTTTATATTACTATCATTCTATAATTTTCATTCTAATCACACAGACCTATACATGAGCATGATGAAGTTCATATGGACTAACTTTATTGGTATATGCATGATTTGTAGTCTACACGGACTTATAGTCAATAATAGTGTCTTAGTTATTTTATTATGTTCTAATGTGTTATGCTTACTGAATTGACATAATCATTTGATGCTATCATGTTACGTAATTATTCCATGCTATAACGTGTGTATTATTGAGATACAAAAATTATTGTTCAATTCACACGGACTCCCTTTTAAGAGGAACGTAGTCCGCACGGATGTTTAATTTGATTTTTAGTTTTAACATGTATTTACTTCTTATCCACTTTATAAGTTCATATAAATCCTACATCTGGTATTGTTAACCTCTTCTTTGAGTTATATGCAAGTATCCTTTCTCACTGGAGTAAAGGTCCAAATGGGCATATAACCCTTACAAGCATTATATGCACGGACATATATCAGAGCCTCATAAAGTTTGCACGGACTTAATGCCGTACAAATAAGACCACGACAGTACTCTGGACTATTTCCATTTGGTTTTGTTTTGTTTCTACTTTCATTGCTTATTTTGGGTTGTAATTGGTAGTTAATAACTTCTTTTACACGTTAAAACCTAAATCTTAGACTAAAAAGGTTTTACATAATTAAATGGTGTTTTCCTTAACATAATGGATTTGAGCTTTCTTTAATCAAAAGTCACAATAACAAAATGTATTTTAATAAAGGCCAATCTCCTAGAGATAGGAGTTAGGCAATTATTGTCAATTCCTATGGAATTATATGTAATTGTCAGGTCACACCATAACTAATAAATGACTCAATTTAAGGATATACAATTATACTTGTTGTATGCTCCAAATACCACAAATTTATTTCTCATACATGAAAAGGTGACATAAATACTTTAAATATAATGCATGCTTACTTTAAAAGGGATTGATAAATGTTACAATATACAAGAAGGTAGATTATTGGGGCATAAATAAGATTTGAATTATGAACCTTTCTGGTACAGAAGATTAGAGGTCCTAGTGTAGAGGCCAGGTGGCAACTCCACTAACCACTCTCATGCACGATAAAAATATCATAATCTCTACAAAATACTACCTTTAACCAATTTAGAGACTTTATTTTAAAAACATATTTCACACAAAAATATTCCAACAACCTTTAACCTAATTATGGGTTAACATACAAAAATAGAGAAAATAAATTTTTACACATTAACCCACCAGTGGGCTAATGCTATGAATCATGGGACTTCATGAAAAATTCTAGATTATGCATTAACACATCTGAGGGTTAATGTACAAAACAATAAGGTTATACTACCATTCTATAGTATTAGTGCGACTCAAATCTTCGGTAACACTATTAAAATCTCAAAAGCACTATTCACAAATACCAAGATTTTAAGGTGTTACAATATCTATGTCTATAGGTTTAGGTTCTAGACCCTTATCCTATGCTTGTGCAGTGCAAATATATGAATGAGTAGATCTTGGATCTACTAATGCTAAAATAGATGAGTCAAATAAAAAAAAGTATCAGCAGTAACATCAGGCACCTCAACTTCCTCTCTAGCTTGAATGGCGTTCTCATGTACCGATACTCGAGTATCTAATCTCGTTCTTTGGCTTATACCAGCCTAATCATTCTTACTTTCATTCTGGCCTCTACTAGGTGCTAGAGAAATAGCTTGAAACTATATGGCATCTGCTTGTTCCTTAGGGCAGTCCCTCTGATAATGATCTTAGAATCCACAGATAAAACACTCTTATCACCTAACTTGCCAACACATTCCCCAATGCCTTCTACTGCAAGTCTCGCACATTGGAGGTGCACTCCTAACTATAGACACTAGGGTATAAGTGGCCTACTATGGTGGTTGAGGATTGGATTGAGATCCCCGACATGACCTCTTAGTCTGGCTCTATCTCTGGCACTATTTTAGGCCCTAGATGCCCTTCTGCTTCTTGCCTATATTGGGAGCTGAACTGACTTGACCTATAGTGAAGGGCCTATTCTTCTGAAAGGTCTTTCTCCTTTCTTTTAGCATCTCCTCTATGGCATATGCTACTAAAACTAGGGAGGAGAACTCTTGAATCTTCGAAGTGGCTATCTACATCCTTAGCTCAACATTAAGGCCCTTTTCGAACCACTTATAATAATCTTCCTCCTGGGGATAAACTCCTCTGCATACCTATTCAATCAGGTGAAGTCTTTTTCATACTCAGACACTGGCCTCTGCCCTTGCTTTAGGTCTAGGAACTCCTATCTCTTCTTGTGTAAATACGTCTCTAAGATATACCTCTTCTTAAACTCTTAGAGAAAGAAGTCTCAAGTTACATCTATTGTAGCTTTCTTCTTCTGTGTAGTTTCCCATTAGTGGAATGCTTTTTCCTAGAGAAGAAAGATGGTACATATCAAATTTTCTCTAGGGTTACACTATAACAATTTTAATATCCTGGTTGTATGCTCTAACCAATACTCAGCCCTAACTGCATCATCCTCTACAATTCCTATAAAATCTAAAGCCCCCATCTTTTTAATCCTCTCTAAGTAGGTCTTCTGTAATGCCACTAGCTGTGAAAGCTACACTAGGGCTGGTGATGGTGGTAGTTAAGTAGCTACTATAGTAGTATGTCTCAGCAAGTTAACTATTTATTACAGCACCATCGGTGAAGCCTAGGTCTATGCTGGGTGTGCTGCATCAATCAGCACTAGGGTAGCTAAGCTTGCAGGCTCATGTATAGTTGTCGATGCATGGCTAGCCACCTCTTCCCCTTATTCTGGTGGGGTCCCCTCACTCATCTTGATTCACTACAAAAAAAAATAGATAATCAGCCTCAAACAGTATAGCTTTACTTAACCTAAAACCTTAATCAATGGCACTTATGTATACTATGCCTAAGAATGCCTAAACCAAGCTCTGATAGCACCTAATGTAACACCCCCTACCCAATCCATTATTCGGACCAAATAAGAGATGTCACCTTCCTGTAGGTTACCCATCCTAATATTGCTCTCACCTAATCCTTATTTAACTAATAAAGAAGCTACATTCATCTTAATATTTTCCATGATATTTTAAAGAAGTCTAACCATATTTTATCCTCTTTTTATCTTTTTATTATGTACTATCAAGGTTTTCAGACATTTTTCCCCTTAAAGCTGCTTTAGTGGAAATTCGACAGCATAACAGTTATTTGGGTGAAAAACTAAAATTTTTAAACTGTAAAGACACTTCTATAGCTATTCACAAACATTCCTCAATCTTCTGGACCCTTTTAGTCCTCCAAAACATCATTTCATCATCAACATTATAGTCACATGTCTCAGATATCTTATCATCAAGCGACAAGCAAACCTATATATATATATAGCATGCATATCATAGTAATAACATTATAACTTGTTTTATGATTTACAATTCGAAGTATATTAATTTTACTTGATTGGGCCTTATCTCTCCCTATACATGAGTGCCCCCCATTTATTACTGATACAAAAGTATCATAATATATACCCAAAAGAAGGCTATCAACTACACTATCTATTAAGGCTGAACTACAATCCATGATCTTTTACCTATGCATCGAAAACACTAACACACTAAGTATGCACTCAATCATGAATTTAATGCCATATGAATTGTAACACATACTCATGCAACATGCATCACATAGTTCCCTTTTCACGTATGTTTATCTTACCTGTAATTATTATTATTAATTTATTGTGTCCAGCAAGCGATCATGATTATGTCTATTTAATTTTTATTATCTATCTATTATTTAATCCAATTAAGGCATGTAACTTTAATTATGATATTCTTCTATAATACCTCTTTTTATTTTTCTTGGGCCCATACTTGAAAGATAACTCTTTTAACACTAGATAATGGGATTCATCTTTTTGTAGTGGCCTACATTATGGACCTTGGTAGCTGTATGTAACTATATCTACCCGATAGCAAGGATCAGTTCACTAAAACCTCCCAATCCTGGAGTGGCAAGAACTAGTCCTACTGGACCTCCCAATAAGAGGGATAATAGGGATCAATATCAGGGGACCTCCTAATATGCCAACCCTCAGCATCAGTGGATAGTAAGAATTAACCCGTATGGACCTCCCAATATATAAGACAATACAGGTTGCAAGGATTAGCTTGTATGGACCTCTCAATATCCAAAGTGAGCAAGGTTCACATCCAAAACCTCAACGGCTATACTTGTCATACCATACAATCAGGCGATGATCCACATAGACCAAAGCCCTTGGTAGCTACTGACTCCCTAGTTAACCAATCAACCTATCTAGTAAGAGGTCTAACTAATATGGGCTAACTCCATTTATCATTCATGTTACTCATTTAACTCAATCAGTTTCATGCTTTCCTTACTCATTTTCTCACTAATAATTTCTCGTGCAATCACATACATCTATGTTTCTCGATCATTATTGTGACCATTTAAGAAACACTAGTTTATTACTTGTCATATCATTCTCACATAGTTACATTCATTATTTTATCTTATGCAATCATCCATTCCATTGTCATGATACCACATTACCATTTTACATACACTTCCCATTTACGTTTTGCTTATTGCTTTATTATCACAATCACACTTTCCTAAGTTCATATATGCTTTAAACACTTTACACACTATAACACATATCTTATGACCATTTCCCTCACCACACTTCCATTTCAAGAAAATGCACATACATTAAATCTTTCATCAATTTCACATCTTAATCATGCTTTTTACTTAACAATTATCTCATTTACCTCCCACTTATGTTCCAATTACACATGCACACACTCAATCACCCTTCACATACCATTTGGCAACACCTACTTCACACACATGCACATTATTTTCTCATGTTCTCTTTATACATTCATACTTACTACAATCACCATATTATGCTTGTACACTTACCACATGAAAATACACACACATCCACTTAACATAACCATTCCATATAAACACTCACATACACATATGCAACAAGTAATTAATATATAACACATATTACATTAAATTCACTTACTTTAGGCTCCAAAGTACTTCAATTGCACACCTTAATGTTTGTCCTTGCCTTCCTCCAACAAACTTCTCTTTTTGTTCTTAAAAAGAGAAGTTTGTTGGAGGAAGGCAAGGATAAACAAAAAGGGCACTATTCATCAAGCTTTGATTCCTCCCTAAATAAGTAATTTCATGAATTTCTATCAACAGAATTGAATTCTAAAGATTGTGGAGGCAAGGTTTGCTGGTAGATTTCGTGGAAATTGGCTTAATTAAAAGATGAAATGAAGAAAAAAGAGAAGGAGGGCTATATGGCAATGGCATCGGCCATATGGGCAAGAAGGGAGGTAGGAGGAGGCTTTCACACATGTGAAGGAATCCACACATGCTACCTTTTATATTATAGAGGTGGACAACTATGATCAAGCTCACGTGGCAATCTGATGGTGTGTATTAGTTTTATTTTTATTTTATGCTTCAAAAATTCAAATTAAATGTTCAAGGCCCTAAAAATTCATGCTTTCAGTGCCAAAAATTTCCAAAAGTATCAATTAGGGGACCCCAAAAATCTTGAGTCAAAATTCCAAAGGGAACCAGGTTAACTATTCACTCGTGGGATTAAGAAATTTCTATTAAATATCAATTGACCTCAAAAAATTCTAATTCCTTCACCATTGGATTATTTAGAATTTTTTACATTCAGGGTATGTTATTTTTAGGTCCATTCGGGTACATTCTGAGCCTTTTTTGACACAATGCCAACTAAGGTCACTAATACTAGATTTCAACATAAAATAATTTATTGGTTCTGCTAAAAGTGTTAATTATTTCATTTTCATCATTACTTTGCCCATCAAAGTTTTATGACTAGTACTTCCCCCTCGGCCAGTTTATAGTGTCCTGGATACTCAAGAAACATTATTCATGCCTCAAAAAGTACTATTCATGAAATCAAGATTCTCTGGGTGTTACACATTATGGTTCCTATCCCTCCATAAGACCATTCATCTCTTTTTTCATCACTTTTCATGTTTATATGATCACTTACATTCATTCATGGTCAATAATCATTCGTGACACATTTATGACACATACTAGCACATACATCCATATAGAAACAACATGCACACATCATCATGACACATGGCCATTTCGACCATAATGCCTTCCAAATCTCCATATTGACATTCATCTTTTCATTTATCATTACTCATGTCCATATTGCCAATCACAATCATTTATGATCATACTTCATACATATCGCACCTATAGGATGCAAACATGCATATACATCTGTATGTAAGCCAACATACATACACACAACCTCACATGGCCATTTTGGCCATAATGCCTTCTAAGCTCCAAGCATCCATCACATGCATTCATCATCATAACTTATGTTCACATATATATTTAACATCATACATTATGCACACATTACATTTCCATGCATATGCACATTTACATACACATTCATGCATTATCATCATTCTTATATCATGATTACATATCCTTAGCATCTATTCAACATCATAATCATTTCCATCATACATCATTTACATCTTACATCACCATTAATTACCAATTCGTGCATAATTACACATTTATCTCATTATTCCATTTATTACATATTATGAAAATTCTAAAGCATACTTAAATTTAGACAATTCATATCGATTACATGTATGAAGAGAGTTAAAACGCACTCTCAAGGACTACTCATACCCTACTTTTGCCCTTATCTTAGGTTTTATCAACTTCCTTAATAACCCATTATAGATTCAATTCACAAAAATTTGTAATAAATCATATGAACAATAAAAATAAAAAACCAACTACATATACTGACTCTTGGGCACTCAAGGAACCTAGGAAAAATGTTAGAATTCAAAAAAAACTTACACAAAAAATTTTAGGTTACTATTCATCGTGGTTGAAAATCAGGCCAAATGCTTAATTTTTCATCCAAATCAAGGTGGAATCAACTTTTCAAGGTCTAGAAGAATAGGGCAGGAATCAGAGCTTGGAAGGAAGAAAATGGATTCTTCCTTCATCTTTAATGGTGTTGGCAGCAAGGGGTTAAAGGGGGAAACTATTCCTCCTTTGACAATTTATATACTATTCTTTTTAATTATTTTTACCCCATTTTGACATTCGAGAGGCCCATAATTATCCATAATTCAAGCTTCAAAAACCTCTAATAGTTTGTGCTCGAAAAATACAAAAAATGGATTAAAAACATAGTTTTTATGGTTACCATATTTTTGTAAAAATACTTCACGATCTCTAAAAATTCCAATTCTAGTGCCGATAGGCTAATTAGAATTTTTGAGTATAAGGTTGTATTAATCCCAAAATTTTTTGAGCAACATTTTGAATATTTTATTGTTCAATGAAAACTAGGTCACTATTCACATTACACTACCATAAAATTTAATTGTCATTTTTAACCACCTAAATGAATTCATTTTGACTTCAAATTTCACTTAAAATTATGTTATAATTAATACTTTCATTTAGTAGAATTAGTGCCCCCAACTGCGGAAAAATACTATTCACATCCCAAGAAATACTATTCATAACGCCAGGATTTTTCGAGTGTTATAGCAAGTATCCTTAGACTTGAGACCATTGACTATCTTAAGTATGGAATGATATACTTTGTTTGGGCCTTTTACTTTGAACAAGAAGTATACATAGTTAAGAGATTGGGTATATCATGAAATACTTGAAGATAAGGCAGAGATCAATAGAGGATTCACCACCCCAGATTACAGAGTGGGGAGTTTATCTCACTATTCTAGTAGTGATCTTTATTAGAGAAACTTTGGCCTAAGTGAAGTGCAAATGTAAATGGGATTCACATTAGCATTTTTGGAATAAAGATAATTTTACTTAAACTAACATATTCGAGGCTTAATTATACATATTTAATTAAGCATTGAGTTGACACAAGTCTATACTCAAACCTGGATGAGATAAAGAATGGTGAAAGGATTTTCTTATGCAGTAACTATGTATGGAAGGGTTAAGTCAAACCACTTAACTTTTCAACACTTGGGTAGTCGTGATGCATGGCTAGATGCCTCTCATAACTTGTACATATGTCAATAATCAATTGGGAATTAATTATGATTTAATGAGATTAAATCATAGGAATCCTAGTTGAAGTAGGATTCTTATTCATTATGTATTGCCAATGTGCTTTAAAGGCCTATAGGGTCACACACGTAAAGAATTTGAGTTGAGGCTTAATATATTAAATTATAGAAATAAGAAAGAAGAACTAAATTGGGCTTAGAGTACAATTTAATGAATTTGGCCTAAAATAGGGCTGGATACATTAGGGGCTTAAAGGCCTAGTTGGGGATGTAATTGGGATTTTATTTTTGGCCAACCTTTTAATCATTAAAAGGACCTTAAATTAGATCTAAAGCTAATTTAAATTAAGGCTTAAAAAGGCTTTAATTGGTTGCCCAAAGATGAGCCAAAATCCCAACACAAAAGCCCATTAGATAAGCTCTGGCAGGGTGGATTAAATAGACCATTTGATGGGCCTATTTAAACCTAAATGGGGCTAGATTTTAGTGGGATTAATATCTGACCTAGGGCACACAAGAGGCTATAAATATGCCTCAAAAATCAGCCACCACACCTGATGGGGGGGGGGGGGGGGGGGGGGGGCGGCGCCCCCGCGCGCGCCCCCGGGCGCGCGGGGGGGGGGGCCGCCCGGAGGAGCCGAGCGGGAGCGGG
>CANXYI010571832.1:0-12565 GCA_948208565.1 Hura crepitans
ACTTTACAAATTTAAGCAAATTATGGGATGAAATCCAATACATAGTGCTTATGCCTTAATACACATGTGATTGCATTTGTGGTGCTCTAAAGGAGATGGAAGACATCAATGAATCTGATAAGATTTTATAATTTTTACTAAGGCTAAATGCGAGTTATGATAATGTTGTTAATCACATTTCAATTATGGATCCATTACCTAATCTAGATAAAATCTATCCTATGGTCTTGAATTTGGAAAGATAAAAACAAATAAGCTCTCAAATGACAAAAGTTGTAGAGAATAGTATCCTATTGACAAATGCTGTGAAGAACTTATACGCTGCAAAACAAAATCTTAGCAAGAAATATACAAAAAGAAAAAAAAAAGAGAAATAATACAGACATTGCAAAATTGGAGGGCATATAAAGAGAGTTGTTCAAGCTAATAGGGTATCCTGACTAATTCATTAAACTAAGACAAAAGAGGCTGAATCAAAAAGGTAAAGGTAATTAAAAAGCTAACATGAGTAATATCTCAACATCAAAAGACATTAAACAGAGAAATGATATAGGTCAGGCAGTCAAAGATCCTATTCAAAAGGAGTTATACATATTATTTAAGGATAAGCAAATGATACACATAGACCACCTCAATTATACACAAGATTTTACAAGTACTGTGTCAGTTCATTTTTCTCAACAAGATAAGTCAAAAACATAGATAAAAGATACTAGAGCTAGTAATCATATGTGTGGGAATAAAAGTTTAATTGATGTTTTAATTCTTATCAAGAGAGTTAATTTTTTGCACTTACCTGATGGATCCTTCAAAATGTGCATGGAATTTGAAATGTCAAACTTACTAATGATCTATGTCTTGAAAATGTGCTATATGTGGATACTTTCAAGTATAATTTGTTGTCACTTAGCAAGATGTCAAGAACAAACTCCATCATTTTCATATTTTACCCAAACTTCTGTACTTTACAAAACCAGCAGACTGACTCAATTACAGATATTAGAATAACCATAGGTAATCTTTATATTTTAGATTCATCTTCATTCTGTAAAGAATACATTGATATTTGCCTTTTTTAAATAAGTTATGTTTAGTAAGTAGAGCTTGCAATTGTGTGAATAAAACTAGTTGTTATGTTAAACTATGGCATAGGAGATTGGGGCATTCATCTGGTATTGTGATGTAGCATTTGTCTTTCTTACCTAATATAGTAGATTTATATTCTATTTATGTCTATGATGTGTGTGTAAAGTCAAAGCAAACAAACCTTAGCTTTCTTACAATTGGAAACCATAGTGACAAGTTGTTTGAACTTATACATATAGACATTTGGGGACCATATAGTGAACCATCTTTATCCAAAGCAAGATATTTCTTAGCACTTGTTAAAACAAAATCTAATTATTATAACTCCTAAATAATTGAGTCAAATTTGTAATTATCTCTTAAAAATATTAGTGATTTTAAAATTAATATTTTTTCTAAATATAAGATCTGCAAACTAAAAACTTTTTTTTTATTTTTTAATATTAACTCTATATCAAATATGGCTACTATTATTTCACTATTAGTAAAATTAAAATAGAAAAATCTCATTTGAATATAAAACTTATTTTACACTAGTAATTTAGCTATTCTTATTTTATAGTTCTTATATTTAAATGACTCAATACACGTATATAAATTAGGGGTTTATATATAAATACACCCATTAGACTATAAGATTTCAATAATACATAAGTTTATCTTATTATCAAATATACACTAAGATAATCATTTTCTTTCCTTTCAATTTCTTTCCATTACTTTTCCAATACTTCTCCTTTAAAAACCTTTCTTCAATAAATCATTTTTAGTTTTGGATTCTCATCTACAAAATTTATCTTAAATACGTATGATTTGACTAATTATATTATATTTTAACTGTTTTTCAATTTTTCATATGAGTTAAACTAGTTTAAAAATATTATTTTATTAAAAAAAATCTTATACAATGATACACATTAAGTGTTTGTTTAAATATCTAAGAGTGACTGAAAAATGGTATAACAAGGTATAAAGGACGATTATACCATGTTATACCATTGAACAGAAGTGGCTGAAAAATGGTATAATAGGGTATAATGGTTGGTTATACCGTGTTATACTATTAAATAGAAGTGGCTGAAAAATGGTATAACAGGGCATAACACACAGTTATACAGTGTTATACCAATGAACAAAAGTGGCTGGAAATGGTATAATAGGGTATAATGGACGATTATGCCATGTTATACCATTGAATAGAAGTAGCTAGAAATAGTTATAATCGGGTATAACATACAGTTATACCTTATTATACCATTGAATAGAAGTGGCTAAAAATAAGTATAACAGGGTATACCATGTTATACTATTAAACATAAGTGGTTGGAAATAAGTATAATAGGGTATAATAAACAGTTATACCGTGTTATATCATTGAACAGAATTGGCTAAAAATTAGTATAATAAGGTATAACAGATAGTTATATTGTGTTATACCAATGATTAGAAGTGTATGAAAAGTATAAATGATAATAAAAATTTTTTAGGTAAATTTTTGAAAATTATGATAAAAAGTGGTGTAAATTATGTAATTTCCTAAAAAAAAAATCCTTTCTATTAAAAAGGGTAATGGAAAATCCTATATGTTATAGTATAAAACTTATTCATAAAATAATAATAGAAATTAGACTCTAAAACCTGGTGTACAAACTTTTCTAGTTCTATAACATTAAGGATATGAAATTGGCAAAAATAATACATCCACATGTCATTACTCTGTAGAGGGGAGGCTTATAAGAAAATTCAAAGAAGGTTAATGGTCCATCGACACCTAAATCCCCACCCCACACCTATATAAAGGGATCCAGAACATGCCATGTTTGTTTAATGTGAGATGGCTAGCCAACCACACTAATGCATAAAATACATAGCATAACCATGTAACAATCAAGAATTTATTGTATACTTGGTAAGTTTTTCATGAACAACTATAAATGGCTAGCAAACAATTTGTTAACTTCTATACTTATATTATTTTACACTAATTTATTCAGGCGTAAAATCATTTGGAAGTACCTAGTTGTCTACTTATTCATGGGTGGCAGTATTATTAGATACAACATCATAACAATACATTAAATATGATGCAAATGGTGAAATCATAATCCTAGGACTCTTAGAAAATAGATTTGAATCTTTGTTCCATGTTGATAAGATAAATAACCATCTGAACTTTATAGTGAAACTTCATAATTTAATATTAATTTAAGATATCTATCTGCATATGATTTGGCTTAACAAAGGTTCACTAGAAGTTTATTATGATGCTACTGCTACATGTTCTGACAAGGGATGCCAAAATTGACCATTGTTTGCTATTGGCCAATTACTCATGATCCATTGTGTCACTAGATAACTACTTGCCATATTTTATGCCACAAGTAAGAATCCATGAGCAAAGAAAATGCCTAATGGCATTCTTTCCCCTTTACCCCACAACTGAAACTGTTGGTTACAGCTAAAGTAAATGTAAAAACTAATTATCTAGTTAAACATATCATATTAATCTAGTCATGCTTGTGTAAAGATCTAGATTCTCAATATGTTATTAAGGCTAGCACATCATAATTATTCTTGAGGATAGGATTTTGAGAATGCTATTTCAGATTGTCTGCAAGTGTACATAAAGTGCAGCAGAATGAAAGAAAGAAAATATGAGATAAATTAGAGGGACAAAAAAATAGCTTAGTTCTTTGTGGAAAATCATAGTTCCAATCAACCACCTATAAGCTTATAATGTTTAATAGACTTTACATAGTTTAGTATATTTACAAACTTCATTCTTTCAAGAAGGGAATAATACTATTACTAAATAATCCCTAAGATCAAAACAAATGAATAATTAGGCAGAAAATGTAAAACATATTTCTCAGAGCTTCCACTGTAAATCAAAGGTTTAGGGTGGCAGGATATTGAAAGACTAAGAAACTAGTACATCCAAGAAATGGTTAAAGAAGAATGTTAGCTCACCAAAAATCTTACCGTCTCTAATCTCTCCAATCCTTGCCTCCTCAATTATCCTTTATATCATAACTTTAACCTAAGGATAATGGAAAAGATTTAATTAATAATAATATGGTGATATGATAGTCAGTTATTTTCTTACCATAGAATTACTACTTAGACTACTCATATTATCATACCTGGTCTTTGCTAACAACAATCTCCATTTTAACTTTAGCCACAAACTTGTCTTCAGAGAATTCAGAGGCTACGGCATATCAAGCAGTAATTACCAAAAGGGTAATACAACTTAGTAAATTTATTTATTATGTATCTCATTCAAATGATATTAAAAGATAGCATAGCCTCTGTAAGAAGCTAAAATGTCATGTGGGAAAGCAACAAATGCAAATTTATGATAAATAATATCACTGAGTCATCAATTTTCAGAAAAATAAACATCTAGGCAAACAATAAAGAAACTTTTACAACTCCACAATGAAGAGCTTACCACCTTGTCTCTCTATTGAACCACCTTGAGCATTAAAGCCTCGCACATCAAAAATAGTAACATGTCAGATACCAATCTTAAGCAAATTAATCACTAACTTAATGTAAATCAGGTATTTACTAATCATGATGATGCTCAGAATTCAACAATTAGCAAGTGTTTTGCTTATACGTGCAAGTCAAATGATAATGAATAAAAAGTACTATTTACAGCATGGCAAACACAGTGCGAATGGAGGTTGGAACTTGATCGAGAAAAATAATATACAACCATCCTCACATTTTAAGGTGTTGAAACAATTGGTTATCTTCTTGTTCATGACTCTGAAGTAATGTTCAGCAATAGATAGTTACTATACATATACAATAGTTCATAATATTCATGCTTCTTCATTTTTCTATTGAAAAAAAAAAGAAAAAGAAGGATATAAAGCTATCAATCTAGCCAAAAGTCTTTCAATCTAGCCAGAAATTTAAACATAAGTGATCAAATAAAATGGAATATGATTTGCTCTAACAATTTAAATAATAAAAAAAAAATTAGACACTATTAATGAAGGCTCTGGTTATGATCAAAGGCACACACAAAAAGATGAATACATCTTCTATCAAGCCTTGATTATGCAAATGAAGTTCAATTTTGAAGAGCTGAAGCTCCATTAGACTTTCTAGTGAACTGAGAAACTTTTTGTAGCTCTATTCTCTTAAAGAAAGCATGAAATTCACTGGTTCTTACCAATGAAACCTAGGAGACTCACCAGGGCCTATTAAGATTCTCAATCTAGCAACAAAATGGAAAATAGAATTAGTAATATTGAACTGAATAAGTGTATTTTAGCAAAAAGAATGAAGGGTGCTCAAAGAAGATCATATATGAAAAGGAATAAAATCAAATATGATAACATATACATAACTGAACCTGAGAATTGCTTCCACTTTGTAGAATTTAGCATCTGGAATATAGTCTACAACAAATGAAACATAAAAAACCATTAAATATAGAACATATCCAGTTCATATAATCTCTAAATTCATATAAAATTAATGACCCGTGAATCAAATTTTCCAGGAATAAGCAAAGAAAAGCAAAATGCGATACCGCGTGTGCTTTAGGCTCTGATCAAAGGAACAATGAAAGCATTTCTTGAGTGCTTTATCGTGGAGTTAAAATGAGCAAATCGAGAATCTGTTAGCTTAGGAAGAATCAAAGTGGAACTAAAAAGAGGTAACTCTTTGCTCAAGTGATAATGGAGAGGAGTAATCAAGCCTAGTTTCGCCACAGCAATTGCCATTTCAATTGAATGTGGAAGAAAGAAATCACAAAAACACTACCTTGCCGCCCACAAGAACAGAAACAAAATTTCTATGAAACAAACACTGCCTGCAAGAATATAAATAGGATTTCTGTGAAAGGGATACCACTCACGAGAATAGAAATGCCAAAGCTGCACAAATGTTTGAAATCGACGATGGGGAGAAAAATAGTCTTCTTTGCCACTTGTGAGAAGTCAACAATGGGGAGAAAAACAGTCTTCCTTGTCGCCTGCAAGAATATAGATATACGCTGATAATGAAACTGTGGAATGGTTTTGAAATCCACGAATAGAAGAGAATGTGAATAGATGTTGGGAATGAATAGTTTGATGTATATTTGAAGTATAAATTTAAAAAAAAAATGAATCATGCTCCTTACAATTTTTTTTATGTAAAAATTCTTCCGGCCACAAATAAGTTGTGTGGTCCACTTCTGTTCATAAAATTGCTTATAAGCTAGTTCGACTGCTATTACTTGCAATTAATAATCTAATGAAACTGCCATAATTCCGTCCATTAACATTCAATTAACAGTACAAAACGTTTTGAGAAGAGTTCTTATATGCACACACAATCTAATATTTTTAATTAAATTTAATATAAATTCTATTTGATTCTTTATTCTTGACAAATAGTTTTGTTATCTTTCATGAAATGCTTTTTTTATAGTACGATATATAATTGTTCATATAAAAAATATATAATTTATTCATTTATATATAGAATTTTCAATTTAAAATAAAATTTAAATTTAAATAGGTAAATATATAGAAATTTAAATATTTTATTAAATAAATTTAATAATCTAAATAGACATATATTTTATTTAATAAAAAAGCTTACAAAATATTCTATTTAAGAATATATTTGATTTATTTGTATTCTTTTATTTACTAAATATTTAGTAATATTCTAATATAATAGCCAAAATTTCTTATTTAATAATTATATTATAATTTAATAAAATTTTTATTTTCAATTAAATTTTTTAATAAAAATTAAATATAATGATAAAGATATTTTAATTTAAGAAATTTCACCTCCACATCGTACTTTTATAAATAATATAAATAAATAATAAGATTAATTATAAATTTAGTTTCAATTTTTATCTTATATTTTAAATTGATATTCATCATTTAAAATTTTACAAAATAGTATCTAACTTCTCACTAATCTTTCAAAATTAAATCTTTATTATAACTTCTATAAAATTCTAGCAGAATTATTGATGTTAGATTAATATGAGATCAGCCTATATACATTGATGTGTCAAATATGTATAGTTTCCAACATATTAATATGGGCTCACATATATTGTCATGTACATCATCCATATTGCATATATCATTATAAATGAGCTCTACATTAAATCACTATAATAATTTCACTAAAACTTAATAAAATTTATTACGGAGTACTAATTTTGTAAAATTGCGAAAATATTAAATATTATTTTATAAAATTTTTAATGATGTGTATTAATATAAAAATTGTAATTCAACATTCAATCCAAAATCCTTTATGGTAAAAGCAAAATTTCTCTCACTAATTAAAAAAATTAACTGTATGTTAAATCAAACCTCATTAATTATGAATAATATTTAAAATTTTAAATTGAGAAAATTAACTGTATGTTAAAAAAAATTAAATATCTATCGAGCAGGGCAATTAATAATTGGAAATTTTTTAACAAATTCATCATTGTCTGGATAACAAATTGCTTAATAAAAAGAAAGGAAAAAATAATTTATTAAAAATGATAACAAAAAAGATATATTTATGGACCTTGACTTGATTATCTAATAAACGTTACAAATTTATTAAATAAACAAGTTTTTCTTTTTTTGTATATTGAAAATTCAAAAAAGCAGAGAAGTAATTAAAATTATGAATTGATAATGATGACTAACGTTGTGTATATACGTGGAAGAGTAATGACCAATGTATACTCTCTACTATTTACAAACTTATTATCTATCTAGATTTTTAAATTTATTTCGAACTAGATCAATTGACTATAAAAGTAAAGGCCAATACATTCTCATTAATTTATACAAACTTATTATCTATTTAGATTTTAAAATTCAATTTGTTTTATATATTTGTTATATATATATATATATATATATATATATATATATATATATATATATATATATATATATATATTCGATTAATGGGAATGGATAATTTTCTACCCTCTTAAGATTGGATTTTTAAGTTGGTTGAAAGTTGACATATCTTTCAATTGGCTTTTGTCATTATAGAGGTTCCATTGGCACCATTGGACACGTTATATTACTATCAATGTACCCCAGTAAACTCATTTCAATCCACACTTCAATTATGATGAAGAAAAATTTTATCATAATTTAAAAAAGGACCCATCAGAGTAATTAACAATAGGGAATTTCTTGGCAAATTGCAGGGTAGTGAAAATGATAACAACAACGTATACGGACCTTGACTAAATTATTTAACAGATGTTATACGAATTCATTAGAGATCGAAAGGATGCTCTCACCAACGCAAGTGCGGAGGGAGGCATCACATTTGTCAGAGTAATCCCCGAGGGCCAGAAGCGTTGGGCATTGACGCTAAGGGATGAATCGTCCTCCGAGCAATGGGAATGAATACTTTTCTACCCTCTTAAGAATGGATTCTTAAGTTGGTTGAAAGTTGACATATCTTTCAATTGGCTTTTGTCATTATAGAGGTTCCATTGGCACCATTAGACACATTATATTACTTTCAGTAAACCCATTTCAATCCACACTTTAATTATGCAACTCATAGTAAATGTTATGGCTTAGTTTCATTATTGGCAAGTGGACTTATACCCTAATAAGTAATGACGGCTCAATAACAATGAAATATTTTGTTTAAAAAATGCTTAAACAACTAAAAATTTGTAAGAAAAATCAATTTCATTTGTTTCATGACATTTTCAGTTGATAAATGAAAATGTGGCTATTGATATCAATTGAAAAATACCTTATAAGAATGACACATCACTTGATAATTAAAAATAATAGATACATCAACTGTACAATAGTGGTAATGTAACAGTGTCTTTTTGTGATAATGAACACTTGATGTTATTACATGTACAACTGATATATTCATTTTTTAATCATCAAATGACATAGAATTCCTATATTATATTATTTAGCTGATATTAATAGCTATGTTATCATTTATCAATTGAAAATATAAAAAAATCGATTAGGATGACTTTTCTTAAAAGTTTTTAAATATTTAAGTACTTTTTTATAACAAATTTTTTTTACTATTACTGGCTCATTATTAGGATACAAGTCTAGAGACTATCAATTAAATCGTAACATTTACTATGAGTTGCATACATTAAAAAAAGTACAAATTCCAAAAGGGAGATGTAGAGGAAGAAGAAAGCATCATAATCATTTTAATTTTATGATTTGAATTTTATAGTAAATGATTTATTGGATATTATGATCTAGCATTTAGTTTATAGCCTGTGTTATCCAAATGCTATTTAACCCAAAAAATAAAATAAAATAAAATAAAAACTAAACAACGATCAACAACGTTATTAACAAGTTATATAAATCAGAAAGTCTACACTCCTTAAATCAAAGATGGAAATTATTTGGTTATTTTCGAAATTAAAGTGATTACTGAAAATTGTAAGAAGATCTAGTTGACCTTGACTCATTGAAATTTCATTTCAATCGAATACTTTCCCACCCTCTTTAATTATGATGAAGAAAAATTTATACTAATTGAGATTTAATAATTTAAATTAAGAAAATTAACTATATTTTGATCTAAGGATTTAAAAGGATCCATATGTAGAGCACATAATTTGCAGGGTAATTAGTAATTAGAAATTTCTTTGCAGATAAGTCAATAGTATAGCCAATTTTCAAAAAACTTTTATTGGAGATATTTATGTTCAATTAACTCTAAGTCATTACTCAAGGAATATCTATTAACTATTGATGCACTTTTCTATAGGTATGGATTTTTGGTGATTAAATTTAGTTTCATTATTTCAGCTCAGTGCTTTCTTTGTTAATTTATATCATAAAAGGGGAAGGATGTTTTGATCCCTGTATAACATTTTCTTCTTTATGAGAGTTGCTATCTATTTAAGTATTAGGATCCAACATTTTCCTTCCATTGCCTTCAGTTTTAGCATTGGATGCTTTATAGCTCAAGTATGATCTTTATTATTTTCAACCCTCATTAATTATGAATAATATTTAAAAATTTAAATTGAGAAAATTAACAGTATGTTAAAAAAAAATTAAATATCTATCGAGCAGGGCAATTAATAATCAAAAATTTCTTGACAAACACATTGCTGAATGTCATGACATTCACGTGTTTATCCTTTCAGCACACGTTTTTTCTTCTCTTATGTGGGTTACTGCTACTATATAAGTGGTATACGTGATGTATTTCTTTTCAGTTTTTCAGTTTCTTAGTGCTCTGTTTTGCTGCCTTCAATATGCTATTCTCATGCTGATTGCATCAACATGGTATCAGAGCCACTGTTGGGGCCACCCGCAGGTGTCTGCATATACTCACGCTCCAGGCTTCCCTCTATGTTTGGCCCTGGGCGTGAGGGGGTGTGTTGAATATCCCACATCGGTTAATTAAGAGATGGTTGTGCTACTTATAATGGCATGTGCAATCCTCTCCCTTTAAGCTAGCTTTTGGGGTGAGTTAGGCACGAGTCCATTTTCTTAACATGGTATCAGAGCTTTTCTTCTTCTAGTTGCTTCCATCAATCCACTGAAGAACTCCATTTTTTCCCTCTCTCTTTCTTCTGCTTCTTTTCCTTGTGATTCACTATAACAATGGCCATGATCAAACTAGAAGACACTCCATCAAATCCTCTTTATCTTCATCCCAACGAAAATCCATCTATTGTGCTAGTTTCTCCAGTGTTAGATGTGTCAAATTATTATACATGGTCTAGATCTATGCAGAGAGCGTTAAAATCCAAGAACAAGATCCGGTTTGTTGATGGAACACTACCAACACCAGCAGCAAACGATCCTTCTTTCGATGCTTGGGATCGTTGCAACACCATTATCACTACCTGGATCCTCAACTCTCTCTCACCAGCTATCAAACAAAGTGTTTTATGGATTGAGCTAGCTGTAGATCTCGGGTAGGAGTTGAGAGATCGATTCTTTCAAGGCGACTATGTCCGTATTTTTGATCTTCAACATGAGATTTCTTCACTTGTTCAAGGTGAGCTCTCTGTTACTGAATATTACACTCAGTTGCGCATTCTGTGGGATGAACTTGACAATTTTCGGCCTATTCCAAACTGTGAGTGTCGTCTTGCCTGTGTTTGTAATGCTCTTGGTATAATTCGACATTATCATCAATCTGACAAAGTTATCAAGTTTTTAAGGGGCTTGAATGAGAACTTTGCTCATGTTAAGACTCAGATCTTGATGTCTAAACCTTTGCCCTCATTAAATGAGGTGTTTGCTACTGCTATACAGCATGAACGACAGTTTATCAATCCAAAAAATCATTTTCAACTCAATGAATCAATTGCTTTCATCACCAAAGGAAGTAATTATGGTAGTTCTCTTTCAAAATCATATCACTTGACTGTGAATGATAACCGCACAAAAGCTTCCCGTCAATTCAATGATAAAGGTCATAAACGGCCTGTGTGTACTTTTTGCGGCATACTAAGCCACACTGTTGAGAAGTGTTACCGAAAACATGGTTATCCACTTGGTTATGGCAGTAAATCAAGAACTTCTGGAGATGTTTTCTCTACTAATAATGATAATCTGTGATCTGGACGTGCCAATAGTGTTGCTGCCAATGTAGATCATGACCATATGCACTCCAATCTTTCTTTCACTAAAGAGCAATACAACACTCTTATTACTCTTCTTCAAGGTGCTCAGCAATTCGGTTATGATGCTTCTATCAATTTGACTACTAACTCCGCTTCATCACAGCTCACAGACACTACCAGAGATTTTGATCAGAAAGCAAGTCATTCCGGTATTATTCTTAATTTTTACACTCAAAAGTCTTTTCATCAAGCACACTGGATCTTAGATTTCAATGCGATAGATCATATCATATGTGATCAATCGCTTTTTGAGTCCTTTTTTGCAATCCAAGATTTTCTGGTGCATCTGCCCAATGGTGCAAAATCAGAAGTGAAACTCATATGACAAGTCAAATTGACTAATTCTTTGTTTCTTGACAATGTCCTTTATGTTTCGGGTTTTACTTATAACCTCATTTCTGTGAGTCAATTAACTCTCAAGTCCAAATACTGCTGCTGGTTTCTAAATGATTTCTGTGTCGTGCAGGATATGACTCAGTGAAAGATGATTGGATTAGCTAAACTACAGGGAGGTCTATATCACATGCATTTCACCAATAAACCCCTGTTTTCATCCATAGTACCACCTACCTCTATTTCTTCTATTTCTTCTTCATGTAATGATGTTGTTTCTTCTCGTTCTTCTGTTTTTACCTCGCATATGTCTAACAATTTTGATTTGTGGCATTTTAGACTGGTGCATACTTCTCCAAAAACAATGAATGTTCTAAAGAAAGATTTACCTTCTATTTTTCCCACTGCTCATTTTGCTTGTGACACTTGCCACTTAGCAAAACAAAAACAGTTAAGCTTTCCGCTTAGTGAGTCTCAGTCTCTCTCATGTTTTGATTT
>CANXYI010571851.1:0-10653 GCA_948208565.1 Hura crepitans
TGTGGCAATTATGGTTTTTCAATGTATCTTTTTTTGAACACCTTATTCTCTTTGAAGAGAAGTATTTATATTTCTTCTCTAGGTTTTTCTACCCCTTTTTATCAGGAGGAAGTCCTAATCCCTTTTGGATTCTGATCCCTAGACTCAACAAGCAATGTTTAAATCCAGAGTTTATTTTCATCGGTAAGTCCGTGCAGACTTATTCTTGATGGTTCGTGCGGACCAAGGCTTCTAAATTGATGGTCTGTGGTCTTCATGGACCGGGTCCTAACCTGCTTCTATAATTGGTCTATACAGACCAAGTATTTAAGGATGTTAATCCATACAAACCTAGGTCTCGAAGGCTTTTTATGCTATGCTCAAGAGTTGTCTCTGGTTATCATCATTAGTCAGGGTGAGGTGTCTACAGGTATACATAGCTTAGAGATTAGGTGCATCATGAACTACTTGAAGGTAGTTAAATAATCAATAAAGAATTCACTATCCCAAATTTTATGAAGGAAAATTCATTTTACTGATCTTATACTTTGTTCAGAAATCTCTAGCTGAAGTCAAATGCTAAGATAAGTGAGATTTATAAAGGGCATTTTGGGAACAAATAATATATAGTATCAGATTAAACATATTTAGGTTTTAAAGAGTTTACATACATCCATACTCTAAACCTAAATGAAATGAAGTATAATGAAAGGACTTACTATGCAGTATCTATCTATGGAAGGGTTATAGTGAACCACTCACTTTTCTATCACTTAGGAGGTTATTATACTTGACTAGAGGCTGCCCATAACTTATACATGAATAATTGATTATTAATAGAGATAATAATTATAATTTAAAAAAGCTTAAATGATACAAGTGTAGTTAATCTAAAACTTGCTAAATTACATATACTGCCAAGTTGTTAGAAAATCCATAAGGTCACACACCTATAGAGCAAGGGAAAAAAGGTAAAATTGTAGTTATAATAATGTATGACATTATTATTATCACATGAAAGAGCAAAATGTGAACATGAAGGCAAATAAGGCTATATGTTAAAATGATCTACACAAAAACCGATAGAGAGGCCTTCTACATAGATACATTTATAAAGGTTCTTTTAGGCTTTTATTTGGGCAAAATTAAGATTTAATTATATTCATAAGAGTTATGAATAAAACATAATTAAAAATTAGGCTAATTTATGTTGATATAGGCCATAATTATTTGAGATATAATACGCATAATGACTCTCTAAGGCTTTCTATGCAAATTATAGAAAAGCTCACTAGAGCCCACTCATTTAGTCCTTACTAATTAGTAACTGATCAGCCAATAAACCTAACCTAAAACACATAGGTTAAGGTTTTAAGAGACTATATAAAGTCTCTTAAAGCTAAGGTTTAATAAATGCATGAGATAGCCTCTAAAGGAAGTAGTTTCTTCTCTTTCTACACTATGATAGCCGAAATTTTTCAAATAGTCCAAAAAGAATTTTTGACAACTACAACCCCAACTCTAGGCTAGTTTGGTGTGGATTACTTTTAGAGGTGTTATGCTTTTAACATTGTAGTTTGTTATAACCCGGCACGATGAAAATCAACTAGTCAAATTTAAAACAATAAGTAATTATAATTGCTTCTTAAAAAGTTTCAAATATAATTCATAGCTAAAATCAATCCTTTATTATGGTTTTACGAGTTATTTCACCATATATGTGATGCATGAACCCATAGAAATAAAACCAATAGAGATATCCTACTATGGGAATTTGTGTGAAATTAAGAGATTAACAAAACCACCTTTTTATCTTATGAGGCATACAATATTCTTACTAGTATGATAGTTATACCTTTATATATCTAAGTTGTATGATTAAATGTACTTTTGGTAAACACTAATTACATGTTTATAGTATCTTGAATTTGCACTTTATTTTTATTTATTTATTTTGTCTCATTCATGCACTTTCACTCATATTACATTTGTACAATATTAAATCTTAACATAATCTTAGCCCAATAGAGAAGGCTAAAATAGCTCAAAAATCTAAACAAACTTCCTATTTGACTCATTCGTACTCCACTTGATCAAGGACAGACTGATGGAAAGCCTAGTACAAAAAGATATTAGACAAGATATTGACAAAATCAAGGAGCAACTTGCTAACATAACAGCCTTGAAAGAAAAATTATTAAAAATCATAGAATTTATCAAAGCTAAAAATGTTGTAAAAAATATGTTAGCACCTTTAGAACCTCATACTCTAATAATTCAACCATTTGCAGGCCTCATAACTTCTTAAATACCACCAAGATTTGGACCCTTTCAAAGACATCAAGAAATGGGATATATCTTTTTCCATAAGGCCACTGCAAATCCTAATCAAAATCACTAAGAATCTTTTCAATTCACATTACAAGTTAAAGTTCTTAGACAACCCTAAAGTTCAATTAGAAAACCTTAAAGTTCAAGCCAATTTGAAAAAGACTATTAAATAATAGAATCTCAAAAAATTAGATTATTATAAGAACAGCTCAAGGCTATTGAAGGAACCAATGTCTATTAGAAAACATACGTTACACAACTATGCTTAGTTCCTGATGTGGTGATTTCCATGAAATTCAAAATGCCCAAATTTGAAAAATACAATGGGATAGCATGTCCTCAGAGTCACTTATCCATGTATTCTAGTAGGATGGCTAATCATATCCATAATGAAAAATTGTTGATTCATATATTTTAAGAGAGTTTGATGTCTCCAGCCTTAAGATGGTATATGCAACTAGATAGGGCTCATATTCATTGATGGAAGAATTTAATAGAACCATTTTTTTTAAACAATACAAGCACAACATGGATATGGCTTCAAGTCAAAATAACCTTAGGGCTATGGAAAAAAATAGCATAGAGGCATTTAAAGAGTGTGCCCAAAGATAGAGGGACAAAGCAGCACAAGTGACCCCTCTACTAACTAAAAAAGAAATGATCTCAAATTTTTAGATACTTTAAATGCACACTAATACCAACTTTTTTTATTTTGTCTTAACTGGAGAAAGAATTAAATAAGGGATCAAAAAGTAAAGATTCAAGATTGACAATCTGATGATAATAGTTCAAAGAGACAATATGCTAGTGGAAAGAAAGAAAGGGAAACTCATATGGCACAGGGGTACATAATAAGTCCCATTGGTCAATAATGTAATAAGAAGTTATGCATACCCTTAATCAGACAATACAACAGTTAAATTTTTCTGCACAAACCACTAATAATGTAAGAAACTAAGGGAATAAAATGCAACAAAATTGCATTAGAGAGAGGAAAAGTAACATCAAGCAATTTGACTGCATTCCCATTTTTCACTTGTCTAAAGTCAACAGGTTTGTCCAGTACCTCTAGAACAGCTGGTGCCACCCTACCCTAAATGTTATTATGTAAATGCTAGATATGAGTATCAATTTAGAGCTCCTAGACATTCTATTGAGAATTGCACAGCTTTTAAAAGGAAAGTGCAAGAGCTTACTAAAGTAGGGTGGTTAAATTTTGATCAAAGGAATAAAACTCTAAATGTAAATAATAACCCATTACCGAATCATGAATTGGGCAAAGTTAATGCAGTATGTCTAAAAGAAAAATATGGAATCAAGGCAAGGGTATATGGTATTTGCATGCCAATGTAATCACTATATCAAATCCTATTGCAAGTCGGTATAATAGATACTTAAATTCCATAAGGGAGCAAAATATTCCAATTCACATATGCATACCATCTATGAGATAAAGATCATACCATTAGTGAATATTTTCAATTCAAACCTGAATTTTGAACATTGATTGATGCAAAAATCTTGATTATAAAATCTCAAAAAAATAAAGTAAACATGATCAAGGTAGGATAGCCAACAAATTCAATTATGCCAACTCCCATTTTGATTAATTATGTGTCAATTTTTGAATATGCTCTAATTGCTCCCATGTCACCATATGTGACTAAACTTATTATAAAAGCCCTTAAGCCATTTGTATCAAGGATTCTAAAGACGTGCCTTAGAATTATAGGTATACGATTACACCTTAAAACCCTGATACTAAGTTAATTACAAATATCTATGTCATAAGTGGGATAACAAAGAGTTGGAGATGTTATATCTCTAAGGAAGTTAATCAGAGGCATTCTAAAAAGTTAAATAAGTGAATGAAAGGTAAAAAGGAAAAAAAGGAGAATCTATGGAAAAAGAATAATACGGGCAACCTTAAAATTCTCAACCATTACCTAAAGTTAAGAAATCAATTGATAAACAAGAAGCATGTGAACTTTTGAAACTAGTTAAACAAAGTGAAAATAAAGTAATTAAGCAATTAAATAAAATGCCAACATGTAAATCACTACTATCATTAATATTGACTTCAAAACCCCACCGAGTTGTACTTCTCAAAATACTCAATCAACTATATGTATGCCCTAAAATAACAATTAAAGGGTTGAATAATATAATAGGGAGTATTGTGGCTTCCAATTATTTCACATTCACTATTAATGAAATTCCTTTTGAAGGAATAAGGCACACTAAAGCCTTGCATATTTCAGTGAAATGTAAAAATTATTCAATTGCTCAAATACTAGTGGATAATGGTTTATCACTTAATGTTTTGCCTAAAAAAAACTACTTTGGCTAAGCTCCATAGTGGTAAAAGCTTTTAATGGCACAAGAAGAGAAGTGATTAAAGATATAAGATTGCCTATACAAATTAGACTTGCTACTTTCAATATGAGTTTATTAGGTAATGGAAATTAATTCTACATATAGTATGCTTTTAAGAAGGCCTTGGATACATTCAGCTAGAGTAATACCTTTATCTTTATATCAAAAAATCAAGTTCATCATCGATAAAAAAACTTATTAAAGTATTAGGAGAAAAAGATTTATTCATCACCAAAACTGTCAATACTCCAGATATCGAAGTTGCAAAAGAATCCTTGGAAAGTTCTTTCTAAACCTTTAAGGTGGTAAATGTATCATATTTGCCAAATGGAGTAAAGGATGGGAAAACCAAACTATCAAAGGCATCAATCATGATAGCCAAAGTAATTTTAAAACTAGAGTATTGGTTAGGAATGGATTTAGGATGAAACAACCAAGGAATATGTCAATTTTTAGAATTGCATTCAAATAACAACAGGGTTGTATTGGGGTATCAAATGATCTATCGAGATAAAAGAAGATTGCATAAAGAAAGAAAAGAAAAAAAAAAGAAAGGCATAACTAGAAAATTAAGAAACCATTATTGAAAAATGATGTTTTCACCAATTCAAAAAAGTTTCAAAAGTGCCGGTCTATTTTACCCCACCTAAGAATTAAAGAATAGTTCTTGAGTACTGAATAGAGCATTTAAAGATTTATCTATCATGATAATGAAGATTGAAAAAAATTCATTGACTGAAGAATGGTCTACCATTATGCATTAAATAAAGAATTCAATAATTGGAAGAGCTATGAACTCCTTACTTTTGATACAAAGTAATGATAATGTGTTATCATACTTGGATTTTGCCTAAAATCCAAGGCATAATAGTATTATGGGCATCTTTTCTATTATTTTTAGTTTATCAATAACTTAATAATATATATGCTATTATTATCCCACCCATATATGTTCTTAAGATATATATTTCATAAATAAATAAATGCACATATTTTGTGTGCTTTCTATGAACCTTATTTCACTTCATAAAATTTATTCATTACGTGTATTTAACATGTTCAAGATTAATAATGACAATTTGAGAGATGATGATGAAAATGAACTAAGACATAATTTCAATTGTCTAATTAATGAAGTCACCTTCAGTGAGGAAGAAATTATCACCTGAATTAAAAAGATTATTAGAACATTAGGAAAGAATTTTAGAGCCACAAGAAAAATCTATAGAAGTAATTAATTTGAGGTTTGAACAAATTGAGAAAGAAGTTAGGATTAGTGGATCCTTATTAGTAGAAATGAAAGAAAGAATGACTATTTAGAAAACATGTTGATATATTCACTTGGTCATATTAAGATATGCCCAGTATAGATAAAAACATTATGGAGCACTAATTACCTTTGAAACTCGAATGTAAGCTAGTAAAATAAAAATTGACAAAAAGAAAGCCAGATATATTATTAAAAATTAAAGAAGAAGTAAAAAAAAGTAATTCGATGTAGGTTTCCTCATTATTGCCAAATATTCAGAATAGGTGGAAAACATAGTACCGGTACCAAAGAAAGATGGTAAAGTAAGAATATGTTGGATTATTAAGATCTTAATTACACTAGTCTAAAAGATAATTTTCCATTGCCTGATATTAATTTCTTAGTAGATAATACTACTAGACACTATAGGTTGTCCTTAATAGATGGATTTTTAGGTATAATCAGAACCCTATAGATCAAGAAGATAGGGAAAAGTCAACATTACAAAGTAATGCTATTCAGATTAAAAAAAGCTCAAGCAACATATTAGATAGCAATAGTCACTTTATTTCATGATATGATGCATAAAGAAAGAGAGTTTACATGGATGACATGATTTCTAAATCTTGGATAAAAGAGAATCATGTTATAGTGTTAAAAAAAATACTCTTTGAAAGGTTAAGGAAATATAATGTTAAGTTAAAACCTACAAAATGCATTTTTGGTATTACAACTAAAAGTTATTATGGTTTATAGTGATAAAAAAAAAAGGAATAAAGCTAGATCTAGATAAGATTCAAGAAATTAATGAAATGCCACCCCCAAGACTAAAAAAGAAGTAAAAAGCTTTTTAAGGAAACTCAATTATATTGCACACTTCATTTCTCAATTAATTGCGATGCGTGAGCTTTTGTTCAAGCTATTAAGAAAGCATAATCTTAAGCAATGAGATGAAAATTGCTAGACAGCATTTGAAAAAATCAAAGAATATTTACAAAATCCTTATAGTTTATAACCTTTAATACTAAATAAACCATTATTATTGTATTTGGCAGTATTGGAAAATTCAATAAGAGGAATGTAGGGCAATATAATGACATGGAAAAGAACATGATATATACTATATCAGCAAGAAATTTATGAATTATAAGGCAAAATATTAATTGATTGAGAAGAATAATGCTACTTTAGCTTAGGGTGCACATAGATTAAGACATTACATGTTATATCACATAACTTGGTTAATTCCTAGAATGAACCCCGATTAAGTGCATTTTCAAAAAGCCAGCTCTAACTAGAAGAATTGCCTAATAGCAGGTTTTATCATATGAATAATACATTATCTACATCACTTAAAAGGCAATCAAGAGAAGTGATATAGTAAGTTATTTAGCTGATAGAGTTGTTAAATATCATCAACCTATATATTTGAATTTCCCAGATGAAGATATCTCAAACATGGAAGTAGAAAATTGGATAATGTAATTTGATGGAGCTTTAAATGCCTTGTGTCATGGAATAAGAGTTACATTAATCAATCCTGATTAGAGGTACCTCGACTGTTGGTTGGGCCAAACCTAAACGAGCCACTAAAAGGCAAGATTCAAATTTGGCACAAGGACGGGATTTTAAGTATCCCCCATAAGGCGATTTGCCTTATGATAAATGTGAATCACCACTCAGGTGGTTAATCTAGGAAGTAAACCAAAGAGATTTCATTTTTGAAAATTCCTTCTTATCATGCCCACCATACAATACTAGTTTTCATCTCAACAATTCTAATTTTTATCAAACCCCATAAAGCATGCGATTATTGCGACTAATTAAATAAACACATTTACATGTAAAAATGATTAAAATTAAAATTAAATAAATAAATATCATACATTAAAATAATAAATATCCCATATACCTAACAACGGGTCAATTTATTAAATGGAGGATATTGGTCCAAAATCATTTTATTGGATAAATAAAATATTCATTCTAGAAATGATTTATTAAAAATGTTCATTTTATTTACTAAAATCATCTTCTACGGAATTATGAAACTTTGCTTCCAAAAAGTATTTCTTATAAAATTAAATCATTTTGGATTTATTAAAATATTGGTCGCAAAAATCATTTTATTTAAGTCATTTTATCTAATTGAAATCCATTTTTTATTTAAAAATTTTATTCTCCCAATTTAAGTAATTTTGGATTAGAGGACTTTGATCCTTAAAAATATTCAAATTAAAATATTTATTATTTAAAATGACTTATTTTTATCAAATTGAAACAACTTTGGATATTTGGAGACTTTGGTCCAAAAACTTTTATTTTTATGCAATTAGGCCCTTATTTTCTTTAAAATATTTTTATGTGGCTTTAGTTTTTAATTGGATCAAAATTCATTTTGACTACCTATTACAACATACATGGAATTATATAGAAAAATATTTAGGATAATTACAACAAAAAATCCTACTACAATGGATTTGAAAACCTGAACCAAAAATTTAATTCCAAACCAAGGAAAATGTGAAATGCATGAAAATTCCTTAAAATACATTCTAACCCTACTCCCCTAAGAAAATATCAAGTCCATGCATATCACATGTAATGTAACATAGAGAATGAAAGGTTTGTTCGGACCCATATCCTCATGAAAGGGAGTCTGCATGGACTAAAATGAACAGCTCCAGGGCATGGTACACACATCATAACAATCAGAATAATCAAAAGACAATGGACTTAGAATTAATGTAATAGGAATAACCATATAATCACTATGACTATAAACAAAACCTACATTGTTTTATATAATATAAAAATGTTACCAAATATAGGTTCCCATGGACTGTAATGAACAAAAAATAATATAAAAATGAGTCCGCACGGACATAGTCCCACATTGATAGAGGTCTATATAGACTCCTTACTAGTCAAAAAATATTGAAAATTATTGGCCATTATTCCATAACAAACCAAATAAATGGAAAGAATAAATATCTCTTCTCTCTAATAAAATAGACCCATCAAAGTGAGTAATTTATAACTCTATTTTCATATAGGATCATTAATCTAAAAAAGAAAAAGAAGATCTTAAGAGAAAAACACCGCACTAATGTCAAATGTAAGTCTGCACCGACCACATAAAAGGGTTATATTCGAAGTATTAAGTTCGCACAGACTTGATCTCCCATGAGAGGAGGTTTGTGCAGAGAATGCATTAGTCATAAAATACTAAACAACATCTATAACTATATCAAAATGTACCAAATAGATAAAAGGGGCAAAGATTTCCCCTCTTTAATAAGGTAAACCCATTAAAATAGATTTTTTCAAACTCCATTTCAGGGAGGATCATAGATTTTAAAAAAAGAAAGAAAAAAAAAGCTAAAGAAAAGATTAAAAGTAAGAAAACAAAGAACAAAATTTAAATAGAGATTGAAGGAATAAAGGAGAGGCTCTTTATAAAGGTTTCCTTAGGGATTTACCTCAAATATGGAAGACCTCTAATTAATGTAAGATCAGCTTTTTTAAACCTAATCAAAATCCCATTTTCTTTAAGTTTCTTCAATAAAGGTTTTTAAGGGTTTTGTGCAGTGGGTAAAGAAAGGTAGAAGATGATGATATGGAGAGAAAACAAAGAAACAAGTAGATCGCTCCCCTTTTTCTCAAAACAAAAATTGGCATTTTATAGTCCCCACAAAAAAATGATTCATAGGCCCAAAAAATGCATCTCCAGCCATCTAAAAGGTGGTCCCATGGTCACTCATGATGTCTAGATCAACACAAGCTTTAAATGTCAAAATCCACATAGACCTGAGATAAGGTCTATGTAGACCTATATCCTTGTGATATAAGGTCCATGCAAACTTCAACATCTGTGTTATTAAGGTTCATACAGACTGAACCCTTTTGAATAAGGTCCATACAAACATCATGTGATATCCAGTGGGCATTTTCCTTAAGCCTTTTTGAAGGTGTTCTCAAGTCCTATATCAGTGTTTCTAAGGTATTTTGCTTAGTTTATAAGCCTATTTTACATCCCTTGAGAACTACCCCATATATGGGAGTTTAATCATTAAAAACTCTCTGAAGCAGAAAGCATCTCGAATCCATGTTTTTACACTAATGGAAATTATTTCCTTATTACAGCAAAATTATATTTTGATTACAGTAATAATGTTACTGAGTATGAGGCTTGTACTCTAAGGATTCAAGTAGCAATTGATATGAAAAATCAAGAGACTGAAAGTCTATAAGGATTCAGCTTTAGTTGTTAATCAATTGAAATAAGAGTGGGAAACTCAAGATGCTAAGCTTATTCCTTATCAAGAGCACATTCTTAAATTGGTGGAAAACTTTGAGTACTTCAGTTTCAGCACATCTCGCATATTGAGAATCAAATTACAAAATGCCTTGGCAACATTGGCATCTATGTTTCAAATTGATGAATACAGGAGAATGCCACCAGTCAAAATTGAAATACAGAGAACTCATGTATATTGTTCAAATATTAAGGCTAAATTGGCTGGTAAACCTTGGTATTATGACATTAAATAATACATTTAAAGAAGGAAATACCCACTAAGGGCAATTAATAATGACAAAAGACCTATACAATGATTAGCTATGGGTTTTTTCCTCAATGGAAAAGTATTATATAAAAGAAACTATGATACACCACTAAAAAGATGTGTAAATATAAATACAGTCGAAAAAATAAT
>CANXYI010571951.1:0-12670 GCA_948208565.1 Hura crepitans
AATTCTCTAATCTAGAAGTACACCTAGCTAACTTAAGCATCGAACTGCTAATCTTGAGAGAATCTAGGTTAGTTCTTGATTGTTTTATAGGAATTCAAGTAATCAAATCAAGCGTTGCTATTGGATAGCCAGAATAAACAAATTTTCTTATAATTATTTACAATAATTTGGCAATCAATGGTTCTCAATTGTTGTAATTCTAATATTGAGATCAAAGTTATAATTATCCTTTAAAAAGTTATAAATTAGATGAAGATAAAATTATCCTTTTGAATATATTCAAGAAATGAAATGAGATAATTGCATGATAATGTAATTTTTGAGAAAATATAATAATAACTAAACATGTCAGATGGGTTGAGTTAGGTGGGTCACTAGTAGATTGGGTCATTTTTGGATCGTCTTTTTTGGTCGAATCCTCAGCAAATTAATTTTTCACAATATCATATTAACTAATTATCAAATTATAGAAGTAAATTTTAATTTCATATTCTTTTTTAAACATCAATATATTTCAATTACTTTAAATATTAATACCTTAATTGAGTCTTTTCATAGTAATCATAGTTCTATATAGAGGTCAAGTCTGAGTTGGTTCTAGCTAGACCTCAGTAAATTTTTTTTATCCAAACTCACAAAAATCCAAATAAATAAAAATCAAGTTTGAATTAGTGGCGAGCAATGAATAAAAAATGAAATTAAAAATTAATTTATTATAAATATGAAAATTAAAAATGAAAAATGCAATATGCTATAAAAATTAATTAAATAAAAAATTAATTTCACTTATTGGAAAAAATTATAAAACTTGTAAAGTTAATTATATGAAACCATATAAAAAATATATAATTTTAAAATGATTTAATATACTACTAATTATATAACTGTTATATTTTCTATTAAATAAAAAAGGTAATTTTCTAATAGTTTAAGTTTTAAAATAGCGACATTTATCCTTTGGGATTAATCCATATTTCCATTAATAATAGCAAAAAAAATTCAAAATGAGTAGCCAAATTATTAAAAAAATTAAATGTTAGGCCGAAGTTAAATTGCTATAAGAGACATGTTAGAGTTTTAATTGTTAATACACTAATACATTGGAAAGCCAATTTGTAGTTATCCCAAAAGTTAATTTGTCAATTTCGAATATGTATTTAAATACTTTGTTAATTTTTTATTTGTAAAAGTCATTCAAAAGATAAAATATTTACTAACTTCATATGTGTTTTTATATATTTCCTTTAATCATGGCAATTATGAATTTGATTTTTGATGAGTGTCAAATCCACTCTTAACAATATGATTTGCATATAATAATGAGTAAAGTTAAATTCATAGGGTTTAATTTTTTTTTTAAAATTCTAAAATAAAAGGGACTTTGATAGATTAATGCTTAATAAATTAAATAACATATGTAATAAAGTAAATTGAAATAAATCCTTAGGATTGAATTTTAGTCACTATCTACCTAGATCACTAGCTTGAAACTATCTTGCCTTAACTCATGTACTGTAGTATTTGAAAATTTTCTATTTGTAAGAATTAACTTCGATCATGGCCATTTCTCTTTTTTCTTTTATCATGTCTAGGTCTAGGTTCCATTTTCCAAATTGGTCTTTTCATTCAACATCTCCATTCTATATGATAGGAGCCTAATTTCTATTGGTATTACTACCTGAGATCCATATGTTAGGGAAAATGAGGTTTCTTATGTCGCTATTTAGGCTATTTTTGGTAAACCCAAATGACACTTGGCAATTCCTCAACCCAGTTCCTTTTGGACTCCTCTATTTTTTACTTTAAACTGTCTAATATCATTATATTTATTACCTTAATTTTTCCATTTATTAGGTGTGAGCTACTTAAGTAAACCTTAGCTACATTTTAAGGTTATGGTAGAATTTTTAGATTATGGCTGAGTCAAAGTACTTGCCATTGTCTATAGTGATTATTCTAAGTAGCCCAAATCTATATACAATCTCTTTTTAGGTGATGTCTCTAATTTGCTTAGCTATTATTATTGCTACTGGCTATACTTTTATCCATTTTGTGAAGTGTTCGATGGCCACTATCAAGAGTTTCTTTTTCCTTTGGCTATTGGAAAAGAATATAATATATCCATTCCCTATCAATAGAATTGTTAACTTATTCCAATGGGTTATTGGAGTGTTAATGGTTTCTTTAGGACTTTCCATAGATTTAGCATTTTGTGCACTTTCAAATTACCTCTTGTGCATCTTTATGCATCATAGGCTAGTAATATTTGAAAAGTAATTCCTTTCTCACTATAGATCAGGCACCTATGTGACTTTAACAGATTCCTTCATGCTTCACTTATAACATAGTTTCCTTTTTCATCTATAATGCACTTTAACCATAGGTGCATTCTTGCCTTTTTATTGATTGTCCTTCTATAATTCAATGTAGCAAGGCTTTCTTAATAATTCTTTGTGCTTTGTTTTCATTATTTGAAAGTTTTCCATGCTCTAAGTATTGCTTAATCCCTTCAATCTAACCAAACTGATGTGATATTTAGAGTGCCTTCGTCTACTTTATTACGAGCTATGACTTTCCTCAACTATTATTTCCTTAGTAAGCACAAGAATTTCAATAACTATTGTTTTAGCTAATAAGTTTGCTTCCTTATTCTCCTCTCTTGGGATTTGATGGATTTGCTATATTGTGTTAATCTAGCTCAACTCACTCAAAAACTTATTTTCTTTATTTTAAGTATCATGCCGTGCTATGTTTTTTTGCTTTGAAGTTCCCAACTAATTGACTTACTATAAGCTGGGAGTCACTTTTGATTATTAATTTTTTAAGCACATATTTATATTGCTAATTTAAGGCCAATGATGAGAGCTTCATATTCTGTTATGCTATTAAAATCTCTAGATAATATTTATTATACTCAATGTTTATATTGTAAGGTCCTTTTAGCATAATCTTTGCTCCATCTTTTTGTTTAGCAATGGCTTTATAAACTTACAACTCATTTAATAGGTGCCTTTCATCAACCTTTGAGTTTTGTTCTTCTCCTATGAACTAAATAATGAAATCTACAAGAACTAGAGATTTTATCATGGTTTTAGGTTTAAACCATATATCATAGCATTGGAGCTTCATTGCCTATTCTCCTATTTTTCCTTCCAAATCCAACTTTTGTAGATTTTTTCTCAGAGGAAAATGTGCCTCAAAATAATGCCTTAATTTATTTAAACTCATCATTAGTGCATGCAGTAGTTATTCAACCTTACTAGATTGTGTTTCTTTTCCTCGTAGGACTTAAACAACATAATAAATAGGTTTTTGTTATTTTGATTATTCCATAACAAATATTGATGCAATTGTTTCACCAGATGTTTGTAGATATAAGTATAGCTTTTCTCCATGAACTGGCCAGCTTAGGAGCTGAAGTTTCTTAGGAATACTTTGTATATGCCCTACCCTTTGGGCTTATGATGGTAACTAGAGACAAGCTTTAAAGCAACAATGTAAACCACTTAGAAACCTAGTCCACACGAACTATCATGGCATAGGTCTGCCTGAACATAATACCACTAGGTCCGTACCAACCCACCTAGACTTTATCAAGACTAAGGCCTATGGTCCATCCAAAAAAGTCCAAGTTCATGTCCACATGGACTAACTAAAACATGGCTCAAAGCCTATGGACTGGTGGGAAAGCTTATAACCTAGGTTCACATAGACTAAGTAGTCCAAGTCTACACGGACTTGCTAATGTGAGAGCTTCCAAAAGCGTGAGCTTCCTATTTAGAATATGTTTCCTAATCCTAGAAGGATTCTAACTCCTTCTTACCCCTCTTGGGTATGAAAGGAGGGAGGTAAATTGGAGAAGCCAAAGCCCTACTATCTGAGAGTCTAGGAAAGGACTCTAACATAGGATTCGCACTATTAGACTTCAACCTATACTTAAATTTTCATTCTTTCTTAAAAACTTACAATCTTGTATTATTGCTTAAGAGCTTTTTCATAAGGTAAGATTTGAGGCCTCCTACTATACATACATCATACATTTGCATTGCTTCATTTGAACCCATGATCTCCTATGATTGATTATAAGTGAGGTGATTTTATGTAATCCCCACATTGATCATAGGAGTAGGTCATCATTCTATACTATTTCATGGTGCATAATTGAACGTTGACATGCTATGATTATTCTGTAATTTTGACTCTAATTGCACGAACCTATCTCGAAGCATGCTTATATTCGCACAGATAAAACATGTTGATATATGTGTAATCAGATGTCTATGCAGACTAATATTCAACACTATTTTAATAATATCCTACATATGGTGTATTATACCTGCTACATTTAACATTTTTATATATTGTTATATCTCATGATTATCATATGAACATTATTGGCATTATGGAACTGACATATATCCATATAGACTCCCTTTCACAAGGAACATAGTTCGTACGGATGATTATGTCTTATGTGTATTTATACTATTTTATAGTCTGCATGGACTCCCTCTCATGAGGACTATAGTTCGTACAAACAAGTGTATGTCATCTTAATCCTTGTATATGTACATGAATATCCTCTGTGATCAATAAATCAATAGCATTCCCAATAATGATTCTTTTTAAACACGTATCATGATTCATCCATATTCATGTTGAATAATTTTATCCTTCTTTTAGGTCCTAATAAACTATTATATGTTATTTCTAACATGTTCTTTGAGTTGTATGGAAGTGACCATTCTAGTAGGATGAAAGGTCCAGATAAACATACTAACCCTTATATGTAGTCATATTAAGTATGCACGGACTTAACAACACATAGATGGGACCTATTACATGACTTGCACTATCTTATTTGGTTTTATACTTTTTTTTTATTTCTTATGGTTATTTTAGGTCATAATAGGTAGTTTAACAACCTATTTTACACGTCAAATCTCAATCTCACATCAATTGTTTTTTACATAATTAATTGGTGTTTTTTTTAATAAAATAGTTTTGAGTTTTCTTTAATAAAAGTCACATGGAAATGTATTTTAACAAAGGCCAATCTTTTAGAGATAGGAGTTGGGTAATTACTGTCAATTCCTATGAAATTACCAATAGTTGTCAGGTAAAACAACCACTCATAAATGACCGAATTTTTTGGATGTTAATACATACTTATGCTTGTTGTATGATTTAAATACTATGATTTACTTTCTCTAAAGTGAAAAGGTGACATGAATGTTTTAAATATAAATGCTTACTCGTATAATATGAGATTGATAAACATTACAATATAAAGGAAGGCATATTATTGGGGCATTAATAAGATTTGATTTTAAACCCTTTCCAGGCAAAAGATCAGTGGTCTTAGTGTAGAGCCAGTGGCAATTCCAAATGCTAAATGCTCTCGTCCCTAGTAAAATATAATAAATCTATAGTAGAGACTCCACTAGGAAGATGAGAATTTAAATCTAAAAATGCCCAAATAATATGCCATCTAATATTCTAATTTCATCAATCTTATGCATTACACTTTATATACACTATGTCCTTTTTACCTTAGTGGTGTTGTGAACCATGACTCCATTTTTCATTCAAGAATAGAGAAATGCTAGCATATCCATCAATCATAACCCTCATGCCTCTGGGTATATGAAAAGGTGAACTAATCGATCGCTATTATCCTTGATCGAAAAGACCCATTAGGAGGGACCTTTGCTTATGAGAGCCATCAATCTTTTTGACCAAACCATGAACCCATATAATCAAACTTAGCAACTTCCCTGGGTTGTATAACCCTAAGTGCTTAAGACTTACATTATAATTACTATGTGGGCCTATTACATTTAACCTTATTTGAAGTGGGGCCAAGTCCATCGTGCCTTTTATCTAGGATGGATCTAGCCTAATTTCACATCGAATGAGAATTAAATGTTATGGGCCATCACCTTTGCATGCATTTTAAATACAAGAGACTACTTAGGCCTAATGAAGCCTATGATTGAACCTATACATCCCTTGATAATGCTAAGGTAATCCCACCTAGGAAAAGAATGGCTTAACCATATGTGCGAGAGAAATAAGGTTAGAAGTTTTCTTGTATGTGTTTATTTATGTAGCATCATACATTTCATGCATATCATGCATTATGTACACTTTGCATTATTAATATATTGATCATGCATCACTCCTAACCCATCATTGATCCCTTATTCACTTCCCAGTGGAAGAGAATAGGCAAACACCTCAATAGAACCAATAATCCATTACTAATCCAATTAAAAAAAGGAGCCATGTTTGTTGATGAGTTCATTACCAAATCAATGTTGATGAAGGCCATGGGTGAGATGCAAAAAAGGACGATGGTAGATTTCACCAATGCTATGTTTAGGGTATACAAGGAAATGGGCCAAACTTTAGCCACTCACAATGGTAAAGAGGTTGTGAGAGAAAATGATGATTAGCTCTCAGATCAGGAAATCCCTCTAGCTACTAAGTCCTACAATAAAGTCCCTCTACCTGAAGTGCTTAAAGATGACCAAATTAAGAAATTGAATGAGAAGATAGAGGCAATGACTAGACTGGTCATTAGGGGTAAAGAGATTGGTCTAGATGATATCAATCTCAGACCTAACTGATCCATGCCATACAAGTTCAAAATGCCTAACTTAAGCAAGTTTGATGGTACAATTGACCTTAGAACCCACCTGAAGTAATTTACTATTGCTATAAGGGCTACCAACTTATCTGAAGAGCAAATTGTAAGCTTGTTTAGTATGTCTCTCATGAGATAGGCTTTAGAATGGTACCATTATGAAAAGAAAAAGGTAAAAAAAGATTGGAATAAATTACCTCAGGCATTCAGTAAGTAATACTCCAACAATGCTAGCATTGAGATAACTTTGATTTGGAGCTTGTAAAGCAGAAACCTATATAAACCTTTTTAGATTATCTATAAAGGTGGAGGGATAAGATACTAAAAAATTCAAAATAAGCTTGAGGACATTGATCAGATCAAGATGTTCATAAGAAATGCCAATAGTTACATGAATAGTGAGCTTATAGCTAAGGGTATCACAACCTAAGAGCAACTAAAAGACTTAGCCATTGATTTAAAGGTAGCTTATTAGAATAAAGGGTTTAAGAGATCAAGCAGCCCAAACTACTCAAGTAATAATGCTAAGGGCACCACTAAAACAGTAGATGTACATGCTGTCCAAGGCAAACGGTATTCAAATTTTGGTAAGTCACTATCTTGGTGCTTAAGGAAACTTACAAAAGAAGGAAAGTTGCAGCCACTTCTACCATAACCATTAAATAGTCCATTGCATCCCAACCATAGGCATGACTAATACTGCACCTACCATTAAAGGACATGCCATCTCACTAACAACTGTAAGCTTCTTTGAAAGGCTATTCAAGATCTTATCGACTCAAAGTAAATACCTAATCTAGAAGTCAGGTCGAACCCACTTCCTAAGCATCAAAGTTCTTGCCTTCTCAAGTTAAGGTTACTTAAAGAGTACATTATGAGAGATATCTATGGATCTAACCAAGAGATCAGTGAGGGGTGAGAGAGAGTGAAAATATTCTTCTAACCAACTTTTGGGATAGTAAGAGTGATAATGAACTTAGAGAGAGCAAAAATTTATGGGATAGATATTCTAATAAAGATCCGAAAGAGGGAAAGAGAGAACCAATTAGGGTCAAGGGAGAAATGATGGAAAATGTAGAAAAGAATGGTTAGATCATACCTGAAAAGAATTAGAAGTCAAAAAATATGAGAATGATTAAATGCTCAAATAGTTAAAGAAAACACAAGCCCATATCAGTATTTGGGATTTGCTGATATCATCTTAAGCCCATAAGCAAAAGGTAGTTAAAGCCTTTAGGCAAGTTGCTATATCCACCACCATTACTTCAAGTTATAAAAACTAGCAAAATAGGGTTTATAACTTTCTCTAATGAAGACTTGCCCCTTAAAAGAAGGGAACACAATTGGCTCCTTTTTATTAAGGTCGAGGTGAATGGGAAGAAAATTCAGTGTACTTTAGTCGATGATGGTTCTTAGTTATATATTTATCCAGTCAAGATTTTGGCAGGCTTATAAATAAAGAAAGGGGATTTAGTGCCTTCTAGTATTACCATCAAAGTATATGATAATACAAGGAGGCAAGCAAAAGGGTTATTCACCACTATAGTCCTAGTAGGGCCTATTATTGATGAAGTCAAATTTACTATCATTGACATTCCAGCCACATTTTCAGTTCTACTAGGAAGGCCTTAGTTTCACAAGCTTGAAGGAGTCCCCTCCACATTGCATCAAATTATCAAATTCCCCTATGAAGGAAACATCATCACGATTAAAATTGAAATTGATCACTTAGTTTCAACATTGGCCATTGCAAACCAACCTTTTAATGGGTTTCACATTGCTAGGCTATATAAATATTATATGGACCCTATAGTGTCTAAGATCATGAAAAAGATGAATTTCTTTCTTAGTGTTGGTTTAGGGAAGAATCTTTAAGGGATAATTGAGCCATTAAATCTTAAAACCCAAAAAGATACCAAAAGGTTAGGATATAACCCAAATGTGGGATTTAGCTCAAAGAAAGGGAACAATCTCGAAGATTACTTTGTTAAACAGAAGAAAACAAAGTGTGATGGGACTCCAAAATTTACAATAGTTAATGGAAATTTCAAGCTGGGGTTTGAGATCTTTGCTAATGTCATATACTAGGAATTAGGTAATTTAAAGTAGATCCAGTGGGTAAAAGAAGTCTTTTCGATAGCTACAACCATTGAAGAAATCGACTCAGATCCTTTTGAAGATGTGTTTGATCTAGATAGTGACCTAATTTTAGAATAAATGTATTTATCTGACCTCTTTGAGATGAACAATTTCCTTTCCAATAAAATGAACAAAGAGTTTGCTTATTTGTGTGATGTTTTTCCTGATGGTAGCATGTATCCAAATATTCATTACATGAGCATCTTTGACATTAACTACAACTAACTCATTTAGTCTTGGTATAAATGAACATCCTAAAAATATATTAATTGGCCATGATACTACTACTGATGAAAAAGAAAAAATTTGAGAGATTATTAAAGAAATATTAAAGGGTATTTGCTTAGAACTACAAAGACATGCCTAGGATCAATCGAGACATAGCTAAACATGCCATCCCAACTTATGATCACATTACTCTAGTTTGCCAAAAGCTTAAAAGAATAAGGCTAGAATAGGTAGAGAAGGTTAAGGAAGAAGTTGTCAAGATACTCAAGGCTCAGTTCATTGATGAGATAGTCTTTCCTACTTCATTATCCAATATCGTCCCTATGCTCAAGAAAGATGGAATGGTTAGAATATGTATAGATTATCGAGACCTAAACAAAGCATGCCCTAAAGATGATTTCCTTTTACCTTATATATATTTATTAGTGGATAGTATAGCCATGATAGCCATGTATTTGTTTGTTGATAAGTTCTCAAGGTATAACTAGTTCCATATGAAAATAATAGACAAGTGCAAAATAGCCTTCATAACAAAATGGGGAACTTACTACTATAAAGTAATGCCCTTTAAACTGAACAATGCAGGGGCAACCTACCAACGAATGGCTACTAAACTCTTTCATGACATGATGCATAGAGAGGTGGAAGTCTATGTGGATGAAGTCCATAAAAAGGGAAAGACATTTTGAAGCACTAGAGAAGTTCTTCCAAAGGTTAGATCAATTCAATATGAGACTAAACCCCAAGAAATATATCTTTGGAGTTACATCTTGTAAGCTGTTAGGATTCATGGTCAGTAAGAATGGGATTGAAATAGATCTAGTGTAACGACCTAAAAATTTTGACTCTCATGAATAGTACTTTTCAAGATGAATAGTGCTTCTTAAAACTTGAGTTGCACTAAGCATACCAATGGGGAGTCTTAATTACAAGAGAATTTTAAGCAAAGTTTGAAAACAATCCAAAGTCATTTAGATGGTTAAAAATGCTAATTAAGATTTTATAGTAGTGTACTATGAATAGTGACACAAGCAAAGATGAACCATAAAATAAATAAAAAGTTGCTCAAAATAATCTAAAAATATTACAACCTAATACTCAAATATTTTGAATAGACCAATGGCTTTCGAATTAGAATTTTTCGAGTTTGGGAACTAGTTTTTATCCAATTTTAGAGATATAAAATGTAATAATTTTTTAGGTTATTGTCAAAATTTGGGCTTAATATTTTGGGAGAATTTAGGGCTTGGATTGATTGAATTTTAGCGACAAAAATGGGGAAAAACTGACAATCCTATTGGTTATAATAATTTTTTAAAGGAAGGAAAAATTATTTTGTGGAAAATTATAAATAAGGGAAATTTAATTTCCACCCATTTACACTAAAAACTCACCACACACCCACCCCTCCTCCCATAAATTTTCTTCCACTCTCCCTCTCCCTTCCACCTTTAATTTCTTCTTCCACATGTTAACCTATTCCACAAGCCTATACCTAAATCAATGAGCATCCCAAGATAAGTGTGTGGACACCAAAATCTTTGGGAACAACGGAGTATTTCAGGAGAAAAATTCAGAAGAATCCTAAGGTAAATAGTAACCTCCTGACTCTTGGGTTTTTATTTTTTGCAAATTTTTTTTTCATGAGTTCCTTAGGTGTTGTAGAGCATATATATAAGCTCAAAATATTTTTTTGATGTTTATATTATTTTATATTAATGTTTTATTTTTTTACCCTTTTTTATTCACAGGCAAAATGATAACATGAGCCTCCCAAAGCAAGGAGAAGGCCTAGGCTGACTTCGGGTGTCTTGTACGACCTTATAGGGTATGTGTAATCACTTTAATTTGCTCGAAAATTGCATTTAATGCATTAATTGCTTTATTTTTCACATTAGTAATAAATGGCATTAAATGCATAAAAATACAATAAATGATATATGTAATGACCTAAAAATTTCAACTCTCATGAATAGTACTTCCTAGGATAAATAGTGTTTATTGAAAGCCGAGTCGCACTAAGTGTACCGATAGGGAGTATTAATTAGGAGAGAATTTTTGATAAAGTTTGAAGCCAATCCAAAGATGTTCAGCTGATTAAAAACACTAAATAAGATTTTATGGCAGTGTCCTATGAATAGTGCTGTAGGCAAATCTAAACTGTAAAAAAAATAAAATAAAAAGTTGCTCAAATAAATTTGAAAATGTTACAACCTGATACTCAAATATTCCAAATAGTCCAATGACTTTGGAATTGGAATTTTTCAAGTTCGGGAACTATTGTTATGTAATTTTTAAGACATAAAATGAATTAATTATTCTAGTTCCCATCATAATTTGGGCTCGATATTTTAAGAGGATTTAGAGCTTGAATTTATTGAATTTTGGAGTTAAAAATGGGGAAAAACTGACACTCCTATCAGTTATAACAAAATTTGGGATTTAAAGTCAAAACCTATAGACCTAGAAAACATGGTTAGCAACCCTATAGGCCAGCATGTCTTAGTAAACAAGGTTTACAAGCAGTGTCCGTTGTTAGTACAAGGACACCAATTTTTGGCTAACCTTATCGAGTGGCCATTTGACAAGTTTGACTTTATATTAGGTATGGATTGGTTGTCCAAGTATCAAGCCATGATAGATTGTAAGCTGAAAAGGTTGACCCTTATGGCTGAAGATGGGGATGAGATTACAGTTGTGGGTGAGAGGACATATTTTCTATCTAATGTCATATCGGTAGTGACAGTAAGACAAATGTTAAGGAAGGGTTGTTAGGCATTCTTAGCTTATGTGTTTGATACCTATAGTGAAGAGCTAGACGCTAGATCTATACCGATAGTGTAAGAGTTTGTATACATATTTCTTAAAGAGTTGCTCAGTTTGCCACTAGAATGAGAACTCGAGTTCGCTATAGAGGTTTTACCTAGCACTGTACTGATATCCATAGCTCCATATCGAATGGTAGCCATTGAATTGAAAGAGTTAAAGATACAGCTTCAAAAGCTATTGGATAAGGGTTCCATCAGACTAAGTGTTTCTCCATAGGAAGCACCGGTGTTGTTTGTAAAGAAGAAGGATGATTCTCTATGATTGTGTGTAGATTACCGACAGTTGAACAAGATAACCATCAAGAACAAGTATCCATTACCACGGATTAATGATCTCTTTGATCAACTTAAGGGAGCTGGAGTGTTCTCCAAAATTGACTTGAGATCAAATTATTACCAGTTGAGGGTTAAGGATTCTGATGTGGCAAAGACAACATTTAGAATACAATATGGCCACCATGAGTTTTTGGTAATGCCATTCGGGTTTACCAATGCTTTAGTGGCTTTTATGGATTTGATGAACAGGATCTTTAGATTATACCTTGACTAATTATGGCTGTCTTTATTGATGATATCCTGGTCTATTCAAAGAACAAGGAAGAGCATGAACAACATTTAAGGACAATTTTGCTAGTTTTAAGCGAAGAGAAGTTTTATGCTAAGCTAATCAAGTGCAAGTTTTAGCTTAGTGAGGTGACCTTTTTTTGGCAAATTACTTCTACAAATGGGATTCGAGTTAACCCTAATAAGATTATAGTAGTTATAAAGTGGAAGCCACCTAGGAACATTACTGACATTAAGAGTTTCCTTGGGTTGGTAGGGTATT
>CANXYI010572086.1:0-13083 GCA_948208565.1 Hura crepitans
TGGTGACTCCTACTTTCTGGTGCCTAACTCACACTTTTTAGGCAATCAAATAGGAATTTCCTTACCTTTTTGTCTTTCGGGATTTGAGGAGTGAGATTTATGTTAAGTCTTTAGACATTCTAATTGGATTATCCTTGAAAAGGAAGGGATGCAAACACCATCTATCCTAGGTGGGGTTTTATTCAAACATCAACGAGGGATGTGAGAACATACATGGTATATGGTTTGAAACTAATAACATAACGCTCCTTATTCTAAACATGCATAAGATTTTTTGACAATTTCATTATGGGGATTTCAATCATTCCAAGACAAAGACAAGTTTAACTTGTTTGTTCATGTGATAGCTTAACATTTGCCTTTTAAGAAAGCACTAAAATCCGCCTCATGAAAGAAGTCCACACCACATGCAAATGCAAATTATTATAGCATCCTAAGAGGAAATGTATCTAGGCCGACTACTTGAGGTTATGGTATAATATATTCTCAAGGATATTGTTCTCCAAGCAATGCCCCTCCCAATGGATCTTTCCAGTCACAGGTAGCAATAACCAATTGGTTCACCATTTTATATATCATGTAGATTTGAAGTTTAGAGTTGGTGATAACCATTCATGTCACTCTCTCAAATTGAGTGAAAATGGGGCAATGTTTCGAAATGTCATTATAGAGGAAATAGGGACACGATTTATAAAATCCATATGCAAATCAAGAACCAATAAATTTTGGAACCAAATATTCAATCAATATTAATTGAAGGGCACTTTTAGAGGAAATTCTCATAGAGGACATGCTCTCTAGCATAGTCTGTGACACCCTTTACCCGATTTGATGGGTGAACCACAATAAAGGGTGAGACACAAAGCATCACTCGAACTTACTTACCCAAAAAAGCATATAATTTAAAACCATTTTGAAATCATTTAATTATATGTTAAACTTTTGAAAACATGTAACAATAAAATTTCACTTATAAGTTTTGAAAATGGTTTTGGGAATCCTCATGTAAAAAATCCAACAGCATAGCGATTATACATGGACACTATCTTAAAAAGAATAGTAACTTACAGATTTAAAACAACACTTCTATATATCACAAATGATATCTCAACATCAAATTGGTCCACCTAACTATCCACAACTAACCATAACAAAAGCACCAACATACAATAGGAAAAGATCTCATGCAAGCATAAAATAAAGTTTAAACTTGCTTTAAAAGTTTACAACATTTACATCCCAGATTATGCTCAATCCCTCTTATGCTACATATAAGTGCCACTACTTAATTACATCACATAATATATATACAGAACAACAAAATACCAAAAAGTATTATTCTTTTAATTTGTAGTAGATATCAAGACTATAACTCCAATCTAGTTCTTTAACATACGCATCTCAAATAAAACAATGTGCTAAGCAAATTTGCTTAGTGGTGTAATCCAGGAAATTTAAGTGCACATACATCTATACTCATACTTGCATACTGATGGCAAAGAAATATACAGTTATATATGCATAGAATGTAATCTTAAAAATAAGATGTATGTGTATGTCTCAAACTTTATAAAGTATATATATCATCATAAGCAAAACATCTAACAACCATTTTAAATATCAATTATTAACCTTTTTATTTTAAGCTTCAACATTAAACATGTTTTATGCCCATACTTAAGAAAACATATAACTATACTGGATAATAGGGACACTAAGGCCTCTAAGGCTATCAAGACCATGTAGGCCTAGAAATCTAGACTTGAAGGTCATCAGGACTATAAAAGTCTAACAATCTGAACCCAAAGGTCATCAGGACTGTAGAAGTCTAGAAATCTCATCATAAGACTCATAGGTCATAAAAAATCAATAGATGACCTATAGATCAGGACATGAGGTATAGAAGTAACCTAGCAACTGCTCAACCCCTAGTTAACTAGTCAACCTATCTAATCTAGGTTGTTAAGTTGTATAGGCTAATCACTAAATTTATTTTTGATTTCAGTGTTTTAAGTAGCTTAAGTAAATTTTAAAAAGGGTTTGGCCAACTAATGACCAATCGAGGAATGATATTAGTTTTTAGATTTCCAAATGTTTCATCATATGTATTTAACATACAAAATTACACATATCTCAACATGCTTACATAAGCACATATGCACATGTTATCTAACATGATCATATATTCTTTAAAACCTTAAACATAAATTATGCTTTCATATCATCTCATAAACATCATACTCTTCTTAGTCATGTATCCATGACTACCATCACATTATATCATGCATTGCAAGATTTAGCCAAAAGCTCAATAACCATACTTCCCTAGTTCATACAATGTATATAAAGATAATATATTTGGCCTAATCTACCTCAACCAAGCATATTAAACCATTCGGCCATGATTTATCCGTACACTTTTATAATACATGTAAGCATCTCATGCACATCATAAAATACTCATAGCCACATAACATATTCATAAGAAAACAACTCTATTTGCATGCATAATTCACAACACACACCCATATGCTCTTTATGCCATTCGACCAACATACTCAAGGTATATTTCAACATCAATTGACCATGTTAAAGGCATCAAGACATCAACATAATATCACCTAACAACATCCATAAGCATTTAATATCAATAAATTCCATTTAATATAATTACATACACTAACACATAGATTTTACACAAATGCACATACACATTAAATTTCATTGATTACACTTAATTAGAGTTCAAAATACACTAACAAGCTTAATTAAGCCTTCTCCTTACCCTTACCTTTGCTCCTCTTACTTTGCTTTACAAATATAAATGGGCTTGTTACAAAAAAAATCTGTATAAAATCAAACGTACTTCAAAACTTGAAAATGACTTCATATGTGTGCTCTTGGGCACTTGGAGAACATGAGAAAAATATGAAAACCCAAAATATATTACTCGAATAAAACCTTATTACTATTCAGCTCATCCTTCAAACACCAAAATCTCTTAATTTTTCTTGAAATTCTTTCTAGATTAAATGTCTAGAAGCTATGGAGCTTTAAATTTATAGATCAATTATGTTATTTAGAGGTAAGAAATGAAGGAGAAGAGAAAAAGGGAGAGCTTCTTGAGGTAAGCATTGGTTGCACATGGAGGAAAAGAAAGAGGTTGAAAATGTTACTATTCTCTTTTTTACCAATTTAAGTCATGTGTGTGTGTGTGTGTGTGTGTGTGACATTGAGAAAATCAATCCTTTTTTCTTCCTCACTTTACCTAATTCTCCCCTTTCCTAACTCAATTAACATATAATAAAATCCCTAAAATCAATTAAAACCAAAACCCATAAGCCCTCTAAAAACCCGAGCTTAAAAATTAATAAAAATTTATCTCAATGTAACTTTAAATATTTGCCCAATATATTAAAAATACTTTTTGATATCCAAAAATTCCAATTCCAATACCAATGGACTATTTGGAATATTTGAGTATCAGGTTGTATCGATCTTAATTCAATTTGTGCAAAAACAAAATATTTTTATGACTCAACTTTGCCTATATCACTATTCATGAAACACTATCATAAAAACTGTACTTGCCTGTTTAACCACCTTGACAACTTCATTTCCATTTCAAGCTTTGCCCAAAATTTTATTTTGATTAATACTTCTATTCGTTTACTTCAATGTACCTCGAGTACTGAGAATACTATTCACATCCTAGGAAAGTAATATTCATAATTTGAGATTTTCGAGGCATTACATAGTCACTAGCTAGAGGTAACTTAATCGGGATTAGGTCAAGAGCTTACCTAAGTAGGCCTTGAGAAGGCATGGTTAGTCAACTCAATTGACCTAAAACTGAGAGCTCAACTGTTCTCTATAAAGCGATTTATCTTACAATGAGAGTGAGTGACCACCCAGGTGGTCAATCCGAGAAGTAAACCAAAAGAAATTTTGGGTTCAAGAACTCCCTCTTATTCATGCCCCTATATTAATATCAATTTTTTTCTTATTAATTCCAATTGTTATTGGGTCTTTAATTGTAATACCTTTATACCCAACCGATATACTAGTTCCTCCTAATATATTATCACATAACTCTTACTGTCGATTTTTCATTTATAACTATATTCATTTAAATTTTATAATATTATAATTTGTTAATCATATTATTAACTTAAAGATATCTTATGCATTTTCAAATAATTCAATTTGTATTACTTTATTCCATATAACTATACTTGTATCCCATACACTGTATTGTTTGTTTTATATAAGTTTATGTGTTTAATATTCCTATGACTGTTATATATGTTTTAGATTACTTTTCCCCTGATAATTTTATATAGTTATCCATACTAGGATAAGGGCATGTAATGGTATGACACTGAGGTGTCCATGCAGTAGGTATGGAACTAGCACTCCCATACCAACAGTAGGCACCGAAGTAGAACAATATGACATCAAAATATCCAAATAACATATATAGGGAATTAACACTCTCCTTGAATAATGGTAGGCACCAAAGTGCAAACTATGGGTGTCAAAAGGCTATACAGTAAGCCACAGTTATAATGGTGGTTCCCTAGTTGACTGGTCAACCTATCCTAACCATAACTGTCTAGATTATCAAGGCATTTAATGTTCATGTTTTTCAAATAAATTATTAACCTGTAAAGTTACTCATATATTAATCTATAATATTTCACAATGATTATTTAGTTTTCCATTATATAGTATATGATGATTCAATTATAATTTTGGTATCAGTGTATCTGATCGCATTCAATCAACTATCAAATATGTTAACACATATAAAGAAAATTATAATATATATACATATAAATTCATAAGAAACCACAATTACATGTATCTACGTTTACTTCAAATGCAAATATACATTTATTTCATGTTACAAATAATGCATACATGTAATCTTTCAATAATACTTATAAACTATTTCTTATAACTTATTTTATAACACTCTACTCAGTTCTTTTCCTTTTTCCTTCCAATTTTAATCACATTTTTATTCTATTTCAAAATTTCTTGTTAACTATAATTCTTATAAATATTTTATCATTTAAGATTTTTTTTTTAAAATCTCATAATCATATACTCATTATCTACTTAAGTTTTTTTCAAATCAAGTAATTTTATTTAAATTCCATTGTTATATTTTATGATTATTTACATATAAATTTATATGGTAATTCTTATATTCCTTCTAAAATTACTTGAATTCCTATTATATTCCTATTCATAATATTTCTCATACTATTATCATTAATTATCTCTTTCTATCTATTTCATATACTATTTCTAATTCCATATATGCTTATTATTTTTTCAACTTAATATCTGTCTTTAATTTATAACAAGTATTTATATATATACATTTTTATTTTATCTATTTAGTCCATAATTATTTCACTTTAATTCCTATTAATTAATTCCCACATACTCTACCTCAATTAGAATTTCCTCCAAATAAAATTCATTCGAATCATTTTCTTTTCCTTTCTTTGATTTTATTAATAATTAAAACCTTATTCATTTACATATATACATAAATTCCATTTATCTTTTATTTTCTTATAATTAATTTCTTTTTATTTGAATACATACAAACTTACCTTCACATGTTCATATGTACGTGTATACATATATTTGTTTTTCTTTTTTTGGTCATTTATAACATACTAATAAAATTCTATTATTATTTCTATGTACCTTTAGTAATTCTTATTTTATTTATTTATTTCTTTCTTTCTTTCTTTCTTTCTTTATTTCTTTTTTATCCTCTTAATTCTACAATTATTTACTTTTTGCATTATTTTCCAAGTTTTACATTTAGCTATGTTCAAACTTCACATAATGTTACTTAAGTATCAATTTGTTCTTTTTATTTATATTTGCTATACTCAATTAATTCCTCTATGTTCATTATATGCTTTCACATACAAATTTATTTCTTGTCATATATTTTCTATTAATCATATACTTAATTCTTTACTATTGATGATTCACGTATACTTTTTATACTTCTTATTTTGTTTTATTTGGTTATACATACATATTCATATACATCTGTCTTGGTTAAACATACATATTCATACACATGTGTCTTCATATATTCTATATAAATTTTAGATATTTAGTCCATTATTATACAAGGTTTTATACACCTATCCCAACTTGCTAAATATTCAAATAAATTCTCTAAGCTTCAAATCATATCATTTAGATGACAAAAATTCCTTTTTATACATTTATGATTCATATACCATATAATTAAAATTTCTTATCATTTATACACATAAGCTTCTGCTAATCCAAATCCTTTTTCTTATTATGTATTTCGGCCTCAAGTAAGAAAATGCCTATTCTTCTTTATGTTATTATTTCTAGTAAATTTCTCATAATCTCCTAAATATAAACATGTCAATTATACTAATACTTTAACTATTTTCTTTTCATTTTATCTTCATACCACTTTCGACCAACTAATGTTTTCACACTTCTAATCTCTCTTTTCCACATTTCATTATTTCTACTATCTCATTTGGAACCTAATTACATATTTGTTCCACTAATTCCATATAACATGTCATGATATGGAAATCACCAAATACCAAAAACACAAGCATACAAATTTCATAATAAAAGAATACACACACCATTTTATCATCAAATCCACTAAATCTTCCTTTACATCTCATTATCCATTCTCAAAATTCCTTCAACTCCATATCCAATTTCCTCACAAAATTTCTATTAAAATATCATTAATCGCATATATTCTTAATTATTTATTTAAAAGCTAATTAACACACTCTAGATAATCCATAAAATTTGTAAGATTAAAGAGATATATCACTTACTTATAATGGAGTCTCAACTCACTTTTTCCATCATTCCTTTCCTTTAAATTCTTTCTTTCATGTATACAATTTAGGAGAGAGCTCTTAGGGTAAATGAGAAAAATAATATTTTAAGTATAATATTTGGTGGTCACTTTGTTTAATTCATGAGAGAAATGGGAGGAGGAGGAAATTATGAGAATTTCCCTCAAATGGCTAAGGAGGGTGGTGAAAATGGCTAATTTCCTTTGAATATTCTATATTATTTTTCTATTTATATATATGATTCAATGGTGAAGATTTAAGATATTACACATGTAAGGCCATAATTTAATCCAAGTGTCCCTTTTCTTTTTATATTTATTTAATTCATTAAATTTTTGGATGGCCAAGATCTCATATGCACTATTACATCTAATGGCCACCATTGCATCTTACAAAAATATCATGTCATGCTTATCTAATAAATTAGTCATTTTCTCTATTTTATTTGAGTAATTTATTTTTAATAGTTCCACTAGTAAATAAATTATGGCACTGTGATTTCATGTTCCTCTAATTAATTTAGTATTTGGATGTGTAAGTCTCAAATTTTTCTGAGCATGTTTGCATGAATTTTCGATTCAACCTTGAAGCGTTACTTTTCATACTCAACCATAATGTAAATTTCATTTTTTATTTTTAAACCTCTTATATAACCTCAAATGCTTCTGAAATTACACCATAATTCATCTTATAATTTATATTATCACTTGGTTGGGTCACTTTCACTTGGGCTCGGGATGCACTATTCACGGCCCGGGTGGCACTATTCACCAAGACCATTTTCCAAATCTCATTCTTTTCACATTTTCATACACGTTACATGTTATACTCTTATTGGCTACCCCTTTACATGTTTTTTATTCATCATTGGCCCTCTAAATACTTATTTCTAATTTTACCCTTACTTTTCTCATATATTTTCCTTTTTACCCTTTTATTATTTTTCGCTCTATTATTCACACAACCTATTCTACTCGACCTATATGTCTATTTCATTCCCTACTTTGTCTTCTAATTTCCATTCTATCCTTGCATAAATCGAGCTAAAAGTCAGGGTGTGACACTAATCATGCGATTATTATGAAATTAAGCAAGGAAACACTTTTGCATATCAAAGAAGAAGTATAAATTCATACATAATAAAAACACTCAATCATGAAATCAGGCCAATTCATTACATAGAGGACTTTTGTAAAAAGGCATTTTATTTGAATAACTGGAACTTTTGTTCCAAAATATCTTATTACAAAAGAACTATGCCCTTAACTTTCTCGAAATTATTTAAGGCCTAAAATCAAATTTAAAAGAAATAAGGAACTTTGGTTCCAAAATTATTTTAGTCTATTAAAGCATCTTTGTTCACTTCATAAAATTCTTTTGGATTGTTGGAACAATGGTTCCAAGTCAATCTTGCTAACTTAAAACAATTTTATTAGATAAAAACTTTTTTCTTACGACTTCTATTTGCTTTAATTTTACACATGATTATTTATGGGACCTAAAGACTTTGGTCCTTAAAATACATTATTTAAAAATTTATTTGATAAAAAAATACTTTTTTATGAAATTAAAACCATATTTGGCATTTAAAGACTTTGGTCTCTAAAACTCTTATTTCTTTTTTTTTTTTTTTGAAAATGTTTTATAATTGTGTTCTTTTCTTTTTGGATCCAAAATCATTTTAGTTAACTTGTTACAACATACATGGAATTCTATAGGAAAACATTCTAACAAAGTGAGAAAATTATTACAACCCATAGATGAACCTAACCTTTACATTAATCTAAAAGCCTAAGAAAAAATAAACAGAAAAGAACATTAAAATACAAATTAATCTAAAAATCTTGGCTTTTCGTAGGTCAAATTCTAGCAACCACTAAAGGTAATAAATGATAGGAATACACAAAATAAAATCAATTAAAGTCAACAACTGATTAGGTGAAAGTCATTTAATCGGATGTATCCTATAATAAAGAACTCAAAAAAAATGATTATGAAAACAAGCACCTTATTACCATATAGGGCCCTTTTGAGGCTAATCAAATATATGGTCATTCGATCGATCTCCCTTAGGCCTTAGCCAAAAGGGAAACATATGTTAATGAAGGAAACTCATGCACATGGAACTTAAAAATACAAACTTTATTACTATATAAAGAGTACACATCAATCAGATGAATTGATGTCTAATCTTATGTTTATCAAGAAATATGTAAACAAAAAGCATTCAGACAATAAGGAGCTTTCTTTATTTAAGGAGATAACCATATATGATCATGCCTAAATACATCTAATCAAATGTAAGCTTTATCCTACCAAAACTTAAGCTTTAAGGCAAAGAAGGAGCTAACTTTGCTCTCAAAAAGCATTTATCCACATAAATGAACTTGCCCATTTGTTTGGATGAATCTATATCTCACCCCTAGGTTAATAACCTCAACTAATGTCCTAAAATGGATTTTGAGACATCTAAAGCTACCTAGATCAATTCATAACCCTTATTATAGGAAAAACCCAAAAGAATTGCAATAAACACAATGAAATGAGGGTCTAAATTTGTAAAGAGAATATGAAAATAACCCAAAAAGCACAAAAATGCATAAACACCCACTAAAAATGCAATTATAAGGATAACCGAATAGTCCTCAGGAAAATACCTAAGCTTCCCTTCATTTCTTAAATTCCTTACTGGAAAGTGGGATTAAGGGTTGGAAAATAGTGTTTATTCAGTGAGAAAAGGAGAAAAATGTTAGAAAATCCTTGAATCCCCCTTCTCCTCTTTCCCTTAGTTCTTTTTTGTGTTTTTCTATTGCTTAGGAGAGTGTTTAGGATAAATTTATGGAATTTTGCTTTAATCTTCCTAAAAATATGGGTAAAACTTTCCTTTAAGGGGCTAAATATAAGAGTATTTTGGCATCTAATTGGTTCAGTGAGAAAAGGAAACATGTCACTTTTTAATATTTGAAAGTTCATTAGATTGGATGAAAGCTTTCATCCGGCTAAATGATAACTCCTCCGATCGATGGTGTATTGCATAAAAATATTCATTTTGGTGAGATTTTACTTTGGGTTTTAGGATTTCATTAGATCGGATGAAAGTTACATGCTTTTGAATGAAATCTTATCTAATTAAACTTGTTTTGGCTTTTGGTCTCACTTTTTAACTTGGAATCCTTGAAAACTGGTTCTAGCTTTAGCTATCTCATTTTAGATTTCCTCTTAAACTATAAATTCCCATGTGCAATGTCTGTGCATATTTTTTCTTAAAAGCAGTCTTATGCATATCAACATCTTTCACCTTTAATTGATAATATGTGACACCCTTTACTCAATTCAATCATTGGACCCGAATGAGGAGTGACACACAAACCAATATTCGAACTGATAGAAAACTATTTTAATTTAAAACCTTATTTGAAAATCATTCTTACACTTTAAAAAACTTTCAAAAATGCGAATTATCAAAAATTGCTTTATGGGTATACTATTGGGGTCCTCACATTGAAAATCTGATAGGATAAGAGTTGTGTAGGACATTATCCCAAATAATAATCTATAAGAAAATACACTTCTATATATATCTAACATCACACCTTAACTCTATGATCCTTTTAATTATTATAAACATATAAACTCAAAATCCATCAATAATCAATAAGGAAAAGATATCATACAAAATGAAACATCTATACATACTGAATAATATTTATAAACTAGTTTTAAAAGAGTTACAAAATAATTTACAAAAAATGTTTAGGCCCAATCCCTTATACATCATATAATATACGCAAGGATAAATAAAATACCAAAAGAAATCTTCTCTTGATCAGCTTGTTGTGAATGAGGCTTTTTCCTTAATTTGATCTCTGACCTATGCACCACAAACAACGATACTCTAAGCAATATGCTTAGTATTGTAATTAGTATAATATACATGTCCACATACATTCATGCATTTGAGAAAAATAAATATCATAAGCAATAATACACATAACATGGTAAAATTATTAGGCATAATCTCAAACTAGATATCCGTAACCTTAAGCAACACAATTGTACATGCATAAGCATCATAACAACAATTAAAAGTTCTTATGACCATATTACTTCTTGACTAAATCTTCTTAAGTTATTTGCCATTTTAATTTTTGTTTTGTTTTACCCATAAATAAAAGGCACTTATCCATAACTAGATAACGAGATTTCTCGACCATGAAGGCCATATTTGTGCAATGGCCATAAAAACCTTACAATGGCTACACATAGTGTATGTACAGTAGTCCTTATGGACCCTACAATTGTTGTACTAGCCTAGGGTTATACAGTAGCCCTTCTAGACCCTAAGGTTGCTATAACAACCTAAGGCTGTATAGTGGCCTATCTAGATCCTACGACTACTGCACCAGCCTGGATGTATGTGCAATGGCCCTTTTGGTGACTACACTAACCTAAAGATATGTACAATGGCCCTATTAGACCCTATAACTGTTGTGCTAGCCTAACGGCACCGAGGGACCCTAGCAATTACTATCTATCCCTTATTGATCGATCAACCTATCCAATCTAGGTTGTCTAATCATATAGGCCACCTCCAATGTCTAATTATGTTTCACCTTCTTAAAGTAAATTAAAGTGAGTTTTATCTTTAATTTGGTCAATACATGACCTTCATGTTCTTTGTTAGCTTAATCTCATTTATGTTATCAATCATACATTATAAACACATTGTTTATCCTTTGTACATAAACATATCATCATAAGCATTTCTCATACATCAATACTTTAGGCCATTCTTTCCTTTTCATATGACTTATCATAACATAAGCCTGTCATGAATTCATAAAGCATCACTTAAACTTTCCTCAAGAGGCTATTCAACCATAACATGAATCTTAAGGCTTCACTTGCCTATGCCTATTTCACTATTGCTTATTATGTAACACTTAATAATATACATAGTCCACTTATTATCAACCTTTAATTCAACATTACATAAACCATTTCACTTTTACATGCCATATACAAAAACATGCCAATATTTACACACATTACTAATATGCCTTATTTTAAGCATAATACTAACATAACATGCATTATCCATCATTTTAAGCTCATCACATCCTTCTTTATAAACACTGAAGGTTTCAGTCACTCTAACATCAAATGAAAACATTCTCATTCTTTATGTTCAACACATTAATTATAAATACTAACATACAAATTCCATCTTCACATAACTTACATAACTAATTACAAGCCATATACACATATAACCACATCAAGATATGTTAAAAGGGCCATTCAGCCACCACATTGCATATGTACAAATTAACCAATCTTTTATTTCTAACATAAGCTTAAGCATGTTTAGAACCTCATTACATTACTTAACATCACTACAAAGCCAATTCATACACATAGCATATTTGGTCATGATAACATCAAAGCATACATATAAACCATTCGACCATTACACCATACATACTCAAAATCACCCATTTTCCATCACACACACATAATTAAACATTCTTATAACCTCATATCACAATTACAAACCATATAACATCATTAACATTCATAAGGCATAAGTCACATACACATACATACATACTTTAAATTAGGAATTTCACACATATAATATATGTTACATTGATTACACTTATATATGGGTCTATTTAGACCTCTAAAACCTTCTTAAACCTTCTCATTGCCTTTCCCTCTTCCTTAATCACCTTTCTCCATATAACACAAAATAGGAAAGATGTAAGAAATCTATATAAAATCATATATGCTTACAAACTCAAAAGAAATTGATATATCTCTTCTTAGGCTCTTAGTTAAACTTAAAAAAATATGAAACTATGTAAAAACTCACTCTAGCAAAATGAGGTTACTATTCACTTTCTCCTTTAACCTTAAAATTCCACCATATTTTCTTAATTCTCTTGCAATAAAAGCTATCTAGGGTTTAGATCAAGAATTGAGAGAGAGATTTGAGGGGAAAAGCAGAAAAATAGAGGAAAGGTTCAAGGGAGAAGTTGTTGGCTTCTATAGAGGGTAGATAGGATGATATTATTCCAACATTGACCAAATTAGAAAAGTTTTAACCCTTTTATAGCCCCTTTGATCTAATAGTTCTCATCCCTTCCCTTCTTAATCCAATAGCCCTCATTAATCCATA